>JASCQY010009469.1:0-10577 GCA_030264315.1 Sardinella tawilis
TAGGTGTGTGTGTGTGTAAAATAAAGAGAGAGAGAGAGAGAGAGAGAGAGAGAGAGAGAGAAAGAGAGAGAGAGAGAGAGAGGGAGAGAGAGAGAGAAGGACAATCTCTGTCAAGAAACATTTCTCCCATACCCCTGTTCTTACATATGGCATGTTGAAACAGATAAAGAACAAGACAGCTGGCTTCGGTCCCGGTAAGATGGATTGTTAAGATGGCTGACAAACTGAGTAGGAAGGAGAAAGATTTACAGAACTGTACGATGAAGGATTGCCCATTTTCATTTAGCAATTGTTTTCTTCTCCTACGTTTCTGTGCAGAAACGGCATGTGTCTCTTATTGTCGTGAAAAAAAACCCTCCATTTCATAAGCTACAACAGATGTGGCTCTACATTGGATGACATTCTCAATAACAAGATGCTGAGGAGCGATTCTCACAACAAAATTCATTTGAAGTTCTTGAGAACCTTCGGAAAGCATCTTACATGACAAAACAGAGGGCCTTCTCTTCCTTAAATGAGTCATCACTTGTTATGTAACACCAGTCCAAGGTAATTTGAAGTCAACTTTCTTATTCACTTCACTCACAGTGGCAATTGTTTGACGACTATTAGTCCTCAAAGGTCACATGTGACAAGACAAAGCCAGCATGTTACGCAAAGGTAGCCGCTGCAAGACAATACTGTATCTCTCCCACTGAAAAACAGCATGCAAATTCTTTCCTCTCTGTCGCATACCTGCGCATACACACAGCCTCTTTCCCTTGGCAAGAAGGAAATAAATCATATCCTCGTTTCGCTGATGAGGAAAGCAGTTTATGCGTGTCTGTGTGTGTGTGTGTGTGTGAGTGTGTGAGAGAGAGCGTGTGTGAGTGTGCATGCATGTAGAGTAACGTAAAGGAAAAAAGTCATCAGGTCACCAAAATCAGGGAAATATCATTTCTGCTCTGCTCAGCAGTCTTTCCTGCCAAGCTGGATCCTTGCACGAGTTTGCCCTGTCTCTTCACGTTATGTGACCATAAGACAACAGAGGTAACCTCCTACACACAAACAGTACAGTAAGCCTACAGTACAGTCATATGAGAACATGATTTAAAACATAATTTAATTTGAATGACAAAAGTAGACCATAGGAAGAGCAGAAATCATAATAATAATAATAATAATAAAGTAGTGATCAAGCAGTATATGTTTCAGTTTAAGATAATGTTTTGGGCTTTTGTGCCTTCATTGGATCCAACATTTGAAGACTGAGGAAGTGATACTTTTATTATTCTTTCCAAGTTCTGATGACGTATTGGCACCTTGTGACAAATCATCCACCCAAACCACACCAAACCACATTCAAAAAAGGAGTCTGGATTGGATCAGAGGTAATCCCTTAGGCCTGTATTGTTGATCGCCAGAGGCAGTAAAAAAAAAAAAAAAGCACCATGTTTGTGTGTGTTTGTCATTAATAAATGCCAAGGTGACCTTTCTTTTACCCCTCTTTCTCCATGCGTGTATACCCTGCAGAGACCAATACCTTATGGGGGAGGGAAAAAAGACGAATCGTTTCAAGAAAATATGTAATCTCTCTCCAGGGAATTCAGGTGTATTGTTGGGACGAAACCACAGCTGTTAGAGAGAAGAATAACACTTTTGAACCATCATGACGTAACAAAAGGGACTAAATGGCGAGGAGCTTATTTACCGGATAGCAGTGATGACATTTGGGGGGGGTGGGGGTGGTGGGTTAGGATGTGGAGTTCCGAGGCGATGATTAGAAACCCAACATGCATGGGGAGGATGAGCAGCCTTTTATGTGGCGCAATGACATGATTGAGCCACATGTTTTTCTTCCTAGAAAGGTCACCCATTGTTCTACCTTTCTTATTCATGTCAGTGGCCAAGCAAGGGCTGCGCCCCCCCTGGGGGGGAAAACAAGCGCTCACAAACAGGTGGATTGATTTCACTGCTGCTGCTGCTGCTGCTGCCTGTGTCTGAATTTCCCGCCCCCTCCCCTCCCCTCTGGGCTGTCATCAAAACTATGGAGGGGCCCTAGCTTGGCCACGACGTGTGACCTCGGTCTCCACAGCTGTTAAGGCTTTCCCTCCCTCTCGCTCTCAGAAGCTGTCAGTGAGCGCATCCACGGGAAGGAGCACGTGTGAGCCCCCAGGACGCTTTGAAGAGACGGGTGTTATGTATTTTCTGTGTGTTTTTTTTTTTTCATTTCTTTTCTTTTCTTTTCTTTTCCCTTTGGTGAAATGGACGAGCATCTGAGAGAAATTACCTGCTGGTCTTGGCACAGTTCCTCTACCTTTACAACATCCACAGATACGTATGGGGTCCAGTGCACAGCTGGAGATGAGAGCAGAGAAACAACACTATTCTTCTCTCTCTCTCTCTCTCTCTCTCTCTCTCTCTCTCTCTGTCCCTCCCTTTCTGTCTCTCGCTTAAGTAGGTCTTCTTCAGGTCAGGGTAATCAATCTCCAAGCTGCATGTACATATCCTATTTTATTCACAATGTTAAGATGCATGAGCATCACATAAAACATGTCCAGACCAACTAGAGTTAAAGAAAATATATTTGCCATGAAGGGAGTCTAGACCTCCATAACATGCCAAGATATGTCTGGAAGCTCTGGTCTCACTAGGAAGTCTGATAAAGCTGAAAAGGTTTTAAAAAGTTTCTTTGAGCAAATATTACTCCGTAGCCTGGTGGACCAGACTCATGGTAGAGCGACATTTACGTTTCAATGTGTGGGCAGGGCACTGTGTTTGAACTTTAAAATGATTGGGGCTGCCTTCAATCAGTCACTAATGTTTGGTCATGACTTATGCTCTGGCTTTTACTCTTTCAAAGTCAGCGCTTATACTTCTGCTTATGCTCTCCACTGGTTGCACCAACAGTTTTTTTCTTCTTTCAGCCTGGCACCAACGTCTTCCAAGGGTATCCAGGTGTAGCACTGAAGCTAAAAAAAGTAAAATAAATAAGTAATGCAGTACTGGCAGGTTCATTAATCAATGAAATAACATTGTTAAATAGGCTACCAACCACTAAATGAGGTGTAATTCTATATATTTGTTCCATATATTTTGGATCCTCCAAGCAACCATTTCCATGTGGGGCATTCAAGGACCCCCTACCAGGAAGAGAAGGGATGAAGCAAGGACAGTTGCTGAAGGGGGAAATACTCTTACTGCTTGTCCCGCTGTGGACCCTTGTGGCCCTGCAGGTCCTGACATGTACTGTAGGATGCCAGAGGAGTGTCCCTGGGCTGAGATGAGATGAGATATACTGTTTTCAACCATGTGAGACGGAGGGGGGGTTTAGATACACAAATGGACACTTTGTGTGCTGTGGAAGAAGTGTGTTGTAACTGGTCATAATAGTCACATGTGAATGACATGTACTGTATGCAATGTGATGGTGAATAGGCTACTGCAACTATGTGCACTTGAGCCAACTGTATAGCATAACACAGGCAAAATGCAGACATGAGGTTTTCAAAAGGCATGAGGATGGTCAGGTTCCGGTTGTTTTATTCTCTATTAGGATAATAATATGCCACAATAGTCAACGACTGACACTGTCAGCATGACACTACAGTATTGTGGTATGGTATACTGTATTGAGAGAAGACATGATGCCATGATGTCAGCATGACATTTACAAAGTATTGAGCAGTAACTGTACCTGTAAATATGACTGGACATGGGGGAAATGTCATGTTCATAACATTACAACATCATCGAAGGTTTATGACTTTACTGTGCATGGTTACACCCAATACCATGTCAAAGAGAGAGAAATTGCAAAGGAAGAATATAATGTGCGGTAACACTTTACTTGAAGTTTTCTACATACTGTAAGAGATGAGTGACGTGAACCTGTCATAAACATGGCATGACGCATATCATGGGCCTGTATGCTAATGACGCTCAAAAATGGCTATGACTTTGTCATTAAGCGTCATTCGGTTTTTGTCATGTCTGACCCTAGTCTGATGCATCAGCCATATTCACTTCTTTTCACTTTGTGAGAAACGTCTGAAACCCAGCCACAGGTATTCGTTCGCTCCATGGTGGGTGGATACTTTCTGCTTCAAACCAATCGCGACTTTTTGGTTGTGACTTCAGCCAAACGCTATTCATTTGCCGTGACGCATGTTACTGTACGTGCTGGAATGCATCGTTTGAAATCTGTTTGCTGATTGGTCTGTCACAGTTTTGAGACGGAGCAAACGCAAGCTTATGGTTGGATGTCAGACGCGTGAAGCGGCTGATGCATTAGGCTAGTATGATCAGAGAGTTTAGAAGGAGTCAATATTTAAGAATCTTTGGTATGATTTGATCCCTTTACATTAAAAAACAACAAATGACACTAAATGATAACAGTCATGAACATTAAAAAAGTGTTATTCATGTTCATGATGACACATGTTTATGACAGGCTCATGTCAGTCTCATCTCGAAAACCTCAAGTAAAGTGTGGAGGCACTGAGGAAGAAGATGTTCCTCACCTACTGAAAGTGAAGCACAATGATCATTATGCTATATGTGGCATCATGATCAATCAGTATTATATTGATCATTATATTATGTCCAAGGGTCCACCATTTCTACTAGAGACCCTGAATGGGACCAGAGGTGATTTAATGTGATGGGAACCAACTGACATTGAGTTAACGGTGCGGGTATGGAGAGGGAAGAAAGCGTTTTGCAAACAGCCATCAAACCTTTCAGAAGTCACCTCCGTTCCTTCCCTGCTTTTGTCATAACAAGTGGATCCCGGCCACGGGCCTCGCCAGAGCCGTCAGAATGCTTTAAATCACAACCATAAGGAAATCATCTGATCCCTTATGCACTGATATTCCTGGCATCCACCCTAGTTCATAACCTCATACAGGTATTTTTTTTCCCCTCCTCTTCTCCTTCTGTGTTTCTTTCTTCTTCCCCCAGGCAGGACAGTTATCCCTCCATCCTCCATGTGAGGATTTTCCACGAGGCAGTAAATTAGGCCCTGACAGTATTGACGCCCAATACACGGAGGCGCTTTCTTCCAAACCCCATTTTCCGCTGATCAACAACCACCCAGGTGTCAAGTGCCCTTTCAGGATAAAGGTTGCGGAAAAGCTGTGCTAAAACTTTTTGAAGTTCACCTGATCTCAATGGGTATAGCTGCTGCTTGGGTCCAAGCTCCAGCACCTGGGTTTCTACCTGAGTGTGTGTCTGTTTGTAACCACGGCTACGCAATCTAAGTCACGCACCTGACTTGGCAGCGGAGGACGTTGGCGTGCCAAAAAGCGTGCACGCACCTGAATTTCCACTTTAATACTCAAGCCCAGTTAAGGATATATACTGTACTAAAACTCTCAGACAGCTACAGTTAAATGCATCGTTGCAACGAGTGTGAATGCCAGCACAAACTGTCGAGAGCCAAAACTATATAAAATCAGCTGAAGCCGCAACCATGCGTGGCGATGGCAGGGCGGCACAGTTAAAAGAAAAGTCCATAATGCTAAAGAAATATCCTTTTTTTGGGGTGAAATTCAATAAATTGTTCCACATTGTCATCTATGTGACAGCCTGCTGTAGCTGTGGATCATCTAAACATGAAACACAGCTTGGCTTGGAACCAAACTGAAAACATCTCCATCCAGGAGTTTAATTTGACCAGCTGTTAAGTTACTACTGTATCAAATATATTTTGCCAAAATCATGGACCATATCTCAAAGGGAAAGCTTCAATTTGCCGTTAAGATTTTTTTTTTTTAAACCAGGAAACTATACAACATCAAATACTCTTTCTCCAGAGTCAGTGACTGTACCTTTAACCCTTAAAGAAAGTTCCCCACCTCTCTCCCCTCCTGCCTGATGGTTTCCAGGCCCCCCTGAGCCGTAATGGCTTACCTGGATCCCCCCTACCTGTCTGTTTTAGTGGCAAACAAATCCTCTCTGGTGCTCCCTGTAATACCTCATGCCAAAGATTAAACCCAGATGTCAAACAGTTGGAGATTTTTTTTTTCTTTTTTGTTCACCCATCCTCCAGAACCCTTCAATTTTATGGCCATATAAATTTATCGCTGGCCCTTCACGTTTGAAGTCCTGCTTAGGCAAATGCATCATCACCCGACATACCGCGGTGCTTTGAAGCCCCTGCCGACGCTGAGGCATATCTGCAAGCCATAGCTCTCCTCCTTCGAGATGATTTATCGCTCTCCTGCACCGAGTCTTGCCCCTGAATGCATCCCCGACTCCTCACCGATCACCTGCATCTGAAGTGCTGCGTTTCAATGCTACTGGCCTGGAGAGATCGGACGCGCTGGAGTGTGAGGTGGAGGTGGAGGTGGAGGTGGTCCTCTTGAGCCCCTGAGCTTGGAGATGCAAATTGATCAGAGCATTTATGAGAGAAGCCATCGCAGGGAAGGATGTTCTCCCAGGGTTAAGCAAACATGATGGAGAGGTCTGTTACACGTAGTGCGAGCGAATGAGCCTTAAATCAAGTCAGCACTATAAAAAGTGATGTTTATCGTTCTCTTATGTCATGGCTTTTCCCTCCCCGACGTCAGGAGTGAATTGTGGATTGTTGCCGTTTGGTTACGGATGCTTGGACATCAAAAACAAAACGCTGAGAGAATGGAGGAGAGTGGCGTCAGTTTCATCCTCGCGGCAAGATGGAGAAAAATGAAATGAAAATGGCAAATAAAGAAACCTCTCCAAAACCTTCATGCTGTGACCATATGCCATGGCGTCTGACTTTGGGTTATGCACAGATCTTTCATGTTTCTTTTAAAGGAACACACCACCTTTTTTGGATATTTACGTATTTGCATTGTGCCCAACTATCATTCAAGAAAACGCATATCATTTTCTTCTCAGTGTGTTCAGTTCCTAGATTGACATTGTTAGCATAGCTTAGCACAATCACTGGAAGTACATGGCCCCATTAGCATCCACCACCGTGGGCGCACTGAATTTGTAAATATGAGGTTCAAGAGGGATATAGATTTATTGACAGCACGCACTTATCAGACAGCATTACCCAAAGTGACACAAGGCCCATGTAAGACTTATGGTATGTATACCTTCTGACATACACATCACTGTTATTCCCTGGAAAGGGATTCTAATAATCCACAACATTCCATATCTACTGACCTTTAGAAACACGGAGGCTTAAATACGAGAGGCTAGGCTAAGCTAAAGTAAGCAGTTTTTTGTGGACCTAAACACAAACACGGCAGTAACTCACATTAATGTGTTTGGATTAAAATGGAAAATGTGGTTTATCAAGGGTGGTCTCACCCCTGCGGGGCAGCAAGCCTCCATTAAACCCTTGTAATCTCCCCCTGCTAGTCTCCATACTTCCATAGATCATCATCTGCCTAACCTTAACAGCGACTCTCAGACATGCTGTCGGGGTATCAGAATATCCCAGACAAGCACAGAAAACTGCTTTGCCCTGTACTTTAGTAGTTTAAAGGAAAAGGCTTTTACAACTGCTCCGAAACCATGTTGCATTTGATCTTTTGGAAATCCTTTCAGATTGTTTACTGCAATTTTTATTTACTTTCCAGAAATTAATTCCACGCTCATAAATGCTGATTTCCGCCACAGTTTCCCTGATCTAACCTTGAGCTTGGACAGCACTTAAGGACGTTTTGCCATTACGACTGGAGTAGCATTCATAAGTGTGTGTTGTGTGTTTTTTGTGTTGTGAGATTCATTTAGCAGTGTGTGTTTGTGGCATTGCGTTTTGCCTTCTTGTGAAGGGGGCCGACTGTGTGTGCATCTGTGCTTCTGCTCAACCCAGCGAGACTAAAAGGAGCTGTGGTCGGCTATAAATAAGGACAATAAAATGACAAACTGAAACATGCTCTCATCGCATCGGCTTTTTTTTCCCTTCTCAACTCTACTCTCTCCTCTTCTTTGTCCCATCCCCAACATCCTCTCTTGTCTTGTCTTCTCTTCTCTTCTTCTCCTCTCCTCCTTTTTTCTTTTCTCTCCTCCTCTCCACTTACCTCTCTACTTTATTTTTCTCTCCTCACTTCTCCCTCCTCTTTCGATGTTCTTTTCTACCACTCTTGACTCTACCCCAACCTGACTCAACTCGTGTGCCATGTGCCCCACAGCTCTCCACAGGCCCCAAGGAGAGCAACATCTCCCCATCCCACTCCACTCCGCTCCGCTCGACTGGGGGCACGGAAGGTCCATCCAACACAAACATTGCATCCCAAAGCCCTATACACACACAGACACACACACACCCTCACCCTCACCCCACGCAGCTGGAGTCATGTGTATTGCGTTGCCGACAGATTGATTTCTATGGTAGCGCACGACCTGATGACATGGATTTCAAATTTGCAGCTAAAAATATAGGAAGTATACCTGCAAATAAACTTATGGAAATGGGCCAACTTTGGTGGTAGATGGTCCGATATGTTGGACCTCACGGCATTCCGGGATCAGAAAATAGCCCAAGGCCTAATGACTATGACACATGATCACTTTGGCTTGCGTTGCTTTTTTGACTACCTGAATGCTGCGTTGGCCATCTATTGAATGGAGGAATGCACGTGCAGGATCCCTGATGATGTAGTCGCTGGTCTGATTGCTTTTCCAGATGAGTAAACTGGCTCGACTTCTTTGGCCTTTCGTAGTTTGATTTCACTGTATCTGTATCTTCACCAGAAACCACAGATGGTGTATTCTGGTCTTTTGTGTGTGTGTGTGTGTGTGTGTGTGTGTGTGATCAACAGTAACCACAGAGAGAGAGAGAGAAAGGGTCCAAACTCACCCCACCCTTTTCACATGCTGGGATACACAATCAGAAACACACACACAAGGGCGATAATTAAGCCCTCAACATGGTGTTGTGACGAGTCGATAAACCAAAGCCTTTGTTCAGCACAAAAAGAATAAACCCACACACACACAACACCAGCCCACCTTCCTGACCACACATGACTAAAGCCCATTGTTCCTCCTCGAACCAAACAACACACACACACACACACAGAGGGAGAGAGAGAGATCTCCCTACTCCTCTAACCAAAGGCGCTGGGGAACAAAGGCGGTTGTGTTGCCAGCTATGGCCGGACTACGGGGAGCAGATCAAATAAAGCACTTTCCCAGAAAGCATCCCCCATCAGGAAGCTGTGACCCCCGTAGGCCTCAGGAACCTGGGGAGCGGGTAGGTGGGTTCCCCGGTGAGAGCAGCACCGAGCTGAGCCTAAGTGATACCAGCTGACTGCTCTCTCTCTCATAGCCCCGTTCCTTTCTCTCTCTCTCTCTCTCTCTCTCTCTCTCTCTCTCTCTCTCTCTCTCTTTCTTCCCCCGCTTTTTGGTCAACCCTTCAAGAGTTATTGCAAAAAGTCGTGCTTTGAAGATTGGTTGGTGGTTACTATACACCACACTTCTAAATATATTGCGTTTCCCTGTTCGTGTTCGTGTGTAACAAGAGTTCAAAATAGGGCTAGGGCTTTACAGCCACATTTTCTAGCTTAGTATGTTCAGACATAAAGTATAAAATCAGACCCCGGAGATAATCTCTCAATCACTTTACAGTTGACGGCGAAGATTTTTTTCCCCTTTTTGCCTTAGAAGGAATACCGTCTGCCGCGTCCGAATATCCAGGCTCCTGAAGAGCATAAAATATGCTTCTGGGATTCCGCTGGCAAAACCATTTCTATACTGTTGTTGTTATTTTTATTTATTTATTTATTTATTATTTTACTTTCATAAACTCATGGGGTATTCCTGAAGTCTGTGGTGCCATGGTAGCAATCAAACCCTATAGCAGTTCTGAGGCTTCGCTGTTTACCCTTGTGTGGGAGTTCAAAATGTGGCTAGGCTTTGGTGGCCGAGTCTTTTCGGCTCGGGTGAAAGCGGCCACAGTGACTAAATTAGAAAAAAAAGGGAAATGTCCATGAATAACCATGATGTAGAAGAGAGGAAAGGAGGCGACCTCTAATCGCCTTCCTTCATTTCCCTCGTCCTCTCTCTCTCTCCCTTCTTCTCCTAAATTACTGTCTAGAGGGTAGAGCACATTCCCCTACATGGAATACCGGTATTCCGAGGTCTTTTGGGTGAAAAGCACATCTCCAAAAATCCACTCAGCTGGGTCCCCACGGGACTCCAAAGTCTCCAAACAACAATCCTTCCAAGACACAGTGAGATCTCCACGAAAAAGACAAATCTCAGAGGAGGAGACTAAATCTGAATTGAGACATAAACTAGTCTGCATCTCTGTAATTCTCTTTCATTCTCGGGATGGGGATATTCCCTAAATCGGGACTCAAATTGAGGCCAATTCAGAGTGTGTCTGAAGTGTGAAAGTTATTTTGATATCATTATCAGTCTAAGCTCGCTGGCTAACACTCCTCAGACATTTGGTGGAAGTAAGAGGAACTGCCAAACTGCCCCCCCCCACACACACACACAAACTCACACTTTCATGCATGCATAACACATACTTTTTCTTTCTCTGTGTTCCTCCACACACACACACACACACAGTGTTGGGCAGTAGCTTCACTACAAGTAGTGAAGCTACTAGTTTAACTACATTTTTGAGTAGCGAGGCTGTAGTG
>JASCQY010009480.1:0-10576 GCA_030264315.1 Sardinella tawilis
TAGCAACAACAAGAGCCGAGAAGGTCTCTAAAAGCGCTCTGGAGGTTAGCTTTTGAGCGCTCTCAGCGCAAATAGCGTATTTGGTGGACACAGGCCTTAATGCAGACTGAGAGGCAAGGAATGGCATGAAGGCAGCAAACCAAGCAAGTCTCATGAACGTTTTTCTCACACACACACACACACACACATGCACATACACACATACACAAAGAGAAAGAGAGAAAGAGAGAGAGAAAGGGAGAGAGAGAGAGACAGACAGACAGAAAAAAGAGAGAGATGATGGTGTGCTCCTACCAGTTCAGACTTTGTGTCCAGCTCTGTTTGCAAGTCCTGGTGCTGCTGCTGCTGCTGCTGGTTGTGCCACTGGAGGTTGTGGTAGAGCTCCTCCTGCTGGTGTAACTGAGCAACTACAGCCTCCCGCTCCCTCTGTAGCTTCTTCACATCCTCATTCCGCTGCTCCAGCTCCTGCTCCAGGCGTGTTACCTCCTCTACACACACACACACATACACACACACACACACACACTGACTGTTAATAAGTTTTAGTGTATATGTGTCTCCTCCCTCCGCTGTTCGCTCTCAAACTGTGTATGTATGTGTATGTATGTGTGTGAGAGTTTGTGCGTTTGTGTGTATGTACTGTCTGTGTGTGAGTGTGTGTGAGTGTACAGTATGTATGTCTGTATATTTTGCCATGCCTACCCATGTGGAAGCGCTGATGAGCCTCATCCCTCTCCTGTTGACTCACGGCCTGTGAGTCCAGGAGCTGTAGCGCCCCCAAGTGGTAGATGAGGAGAGGACGGTGGTGAGGCAGCTGGCTCAGGGGGTTCCCACACACCCTCAGCTCGCTCAAACTCAGGAGGGACTTCAGCCGACACAGCTCATGCAGCTGACACACACACACACACACACACACACACACACACACACACACACACATCAGCCCAGAAACACGTTCATGTACAAAAAAAACAAGAACATCACAACACCATGAACCACAAACGCACACACACACACGTGCACGCACGATATATGCATTATATTCAGTTAGCATGACCATCTGCTCACCGAGAAGATGCTGTTGTCCTGAAGATTAAGTGTTGTGAGGGAGCGCAGTTTCTTGGGCAGCCACAGGGGGACACTCTCAATGAGGTTGTAGGACAGATTGAGCAACTGAAGACTCCCCATGTTCTGAAGGCCTTCAAGCTTCCTGCAGTTCAATATAACATACAGTAACTTACTGTATCGTGCTATAGGAGGAGGGTCTGCATAGGGTCGTACTGTATTCTTTAGTGAGAGAGTAGTGTACTACTGTATTCAAATTTAAAACAGGGATGAGCAATGCTCAACATATTCTGTTGTGGGAGAGAGTGTACAATACTTTGCTGGGTGGGGATGGTTCTGTATTCTGTCATATAGTTTTCTGTTGTGGTAGAGGATGGTGTTCTGTTGTGGAAGAGAGTGAATGAATTTCTGTAGTGGGAGAAGATGATACTGTATTCTGTTGTGGGAGAGAGTATACAGTATGATTTTCTTATGGTACCATATTCTATTGTGGGAGAGAGTGCATAACTTCTGTAGTGGCTGAAGATGGTACCGTATACTGTTGTAGGAAAGAGTGTATAATTTTCTGACAGAATCGTATTCTGTTTTAGGAAAAGTTAGTACCGTATTCTGTTGTGGGACAGGTCCAGCTCCCTGAGTCTGCGCAGCTTATCCATTTTCTCCATCTTCTGGATGATGTTATAACTGAGATTAAGCACCTGCAGTTTCTCACACCTCTCCAGATTTTCAATGTACTGAAAGGAAAAACACACACACACACACACATTAACACAAAAATGTAATGACATATGAGCCCAATGCAGTACATAATCAAAGGAGATCAGACTAATCCTATTACACAAGTATGCCAGGTGTGTGTGTGTGTGTGTGTGATCTCACTTTAATTTTTTTGTCACATTTATTCCCACAGAGGTTGATGGTCTGAACAGAGGAGATGTCATCTTGTTTGGTCACCCTCCTTATCAGGTCCTCAGTCATGTAACAAACACCAATCCCTTTCCCTTCATCTGCATTCAAACACCAATCATCAGTAGGCTACCAAAACAAAATATAGCCTGAAGTAGTTGCAGAAATATGTCAGGCATAGTGATTAACCAGGACAGACCTGGGGAATGATCTCCGCCATAACGGAGTTTTGGGCCGTGAGGAGGGTGTTCTCTCGCTCCTCCGGTCAGGTCAGGGACACTGGCAGACGCAAGTGTGCGGGCGGGAGGAAGGCTACCTGCCCGCCGTGGTGGTGAGACCCTCACGGGTAGTTTTGATGTCTTCATGTTGAATTATGGCATCACACCTTGAAATAACAAAGGTGCAAACATTAAGACAGGTTTTTGGCGAAAGTTCACCGTAAACGAAGTTTGCTAATATTTGGTATATCTCCTGTTGCCAGATTTAGACCTGCATGGGTAAAGAATACACAGGAGAGCAATGGAGAGCAATATCGGCTAATAGGCTTTAGGAATTAACATACAGATGACTACAGAGCTGGGCAGCTAACAGCAAGCAAGCAATGAGCAGGTGTATTGACTATGCCTTTTCAAAACTCTACTATTGACAATCGCTACAGTGATTGCTGTGATCATTACAATGGTATCGATATAAATTAACTTGTTTCCTGACTTATCGTTAGCTAATGTTCAACACATGGACACTATAAGTTTCTAACGTTAGCATTGCATAGCGACTTTTCAACACCTAATGTTACATTCAAGAGCCGTAACATTCAAAACTCTAGCCTGAAGTCAACAGTTTTTACTCATCATGTAAGCTGTACTATTTTGTAATAAGTACCAGTACTTACTCGTGGAGAGAAAATATCTCCGAAATGCAGCAGCATGCCCACTTTGCCCAGCATGTATGGTTTCCATAGTAACCCACCACAAACTGTCAGCTTTTCCGATTTGACAAATCAAATAAAATGTTTGAAAAAGATCCACTTCAACTTAAGTAGTTGTTTTTAAGGATATATAGCAATAAGATCATCAGCTGTCTCACCAATCACAGTTATAAACATTTTAGAGCAGAACCAACTCTGTTGACGATTTTGTTCGATCGTGTTTTCTTGAGCCATGTGACTTCAGCATCTGAGACGTCCCCCCTGTTTCAACGGTAGGCTACCTTGCGTGTGGCTTTTAATCAATAAAGTTATTCCACAGAGAGTTTATCAGGGGAACTTAGCAGTTTATGTTCTCTACGAAAAAATAGGGTAAACTAAACAGTTTCGAGACAAAACTGATAGAGCTGCAGTGGAGTTGGGAACTAGTAATTTACAAGCAACAGTGCTCCCAGTCGGAAGGTTCATCTGGAACACCCATTGAAATCGGAAGCCGAAAATCGGGAAGTCCGACCCCGACCGACCTCGGTGAGAGAATGATCAAATAAATAACTGTTTTAGTCTCTTATTTCTCTCCTGGTTTATTTATGTGTCATAAAAATAGTCACACAGAGCACAATCCGACTTCAACAACTGGTTTTTGTTATGTTGCTATGCGCATAGCCTAATTTGGAGTTAGCCTAATTTGTTGTGACCAACTAGTATTGCTAAAAGGCTAGCTACCTCAAACCCGACTTCCCAATCCTGCGAGGAAATCCTATGTTTGTTTAAAGTGGAAAATACGATTTTTTGTGAAACAATCTTATGCCCCCCAAAACATTGTTGATTCTTGTAAATACAATATGTTGCTGTTGTTGTTGTTATTGCCTTTATAGGATTATGTGAACTAGCTTTTAAAAACAGAATGTGTAATGCATGAATGGCATTGTGCTACATTTGATGTTGAAAAAATGTTTGTGCTATCTCCTCAGGGGTACATTTTCTGGTATCAGAAGGCAGCAGACTCCATCATGGCAAACCAGATTGAGAATGGAGAATTCCATCCAACAGGTTAGATAAAACAATGATCAACAAAAATAGTTCCAATGTTGTTATTGTTGGGCATGCTGACCGGTTATTTTCATGTGTGTTTTAGGCAGCAGTAAGGCGAATGGACCTGATCCATCTGTGTCCATGCCACAAAATGAGTCTTTCAATAGGGAGCAGACAGTGTTTCTGATTGACCTGGTTCGGCACCACCTGCTGAACGAAGGCCAAAGTTTCCCAAAAACACTGTATGAACTGAACTCCCGACTTAAGTCTGCCATGGGATCAATGAAAGTGATGTGGGAAGACGCGACGGAACAGTTGAGCAGCCATTTCATGGAGTCGTTTCAACCGCAGAAGGTGGCCAGGAAATGGAACACTCTGGTGGAGGGATACACTAAGGCGAGAGGGTTGATCAGTTCTGGTAGGGAAAGCACCCGCTTTCAGTTCTACTCAGAGATGGATGACATCTTGGGAAATATGGTGTGTGAGCAGCACGACGAGGTCTATCCTGTTGTGGTGACACCGGAGGGACAAGGGATGCGGATACCAAAGCCACACATTTCTCTTAACAGTTACAAATCATTCTCAAAAGCTGCATACAAACCTGCCTTCGGTCCTTATAGGGGTATGCACAGTCCCCAGTTTGTTGCAGCAGCCCCAGTGGTGCAACTACAAGAAAATGAAGGCTTCAGCAGGGAGCACATCTTGTTTTTGATTGACTTGATGCGGCAGCACGTTATCACTGAGGGTGAGGGCCTTCCAAAAACCCTCGAGGAGCTAGACAACCGTCTCAAATCTGCCATGGCCAACAAGAAAAGGCTGTGGGAAGACGCGTCCAAACAGCTGAGCAGCCAGTTCATGGAATACTTTTATCCCGACAAGATAGCCAAGAAGTGGACCAGTCTTGTTCAAGGATACAAGAACGTCTGCGATCGCGACAGAATCACAGGGCAAAGAAACAGCATGCGCTTCAAGTTTTACTCGGAGATGGATGAGCTTTTCGACAAGGAACCTAGCGATGTGCTGTCAGTTGTTGTGACAATAGATGCCCAAGAGAAGACCGGGCCCACGAATGATACACAAAAGGCCCTCAAGCCTGGGGAGAGTAGCAGTGATGCCGCAGCGCCTAATCACAACACTGCATCAACAGGTTCAATAATAAACGCAGTAATAATAATAGTCTTAAACTGGTCATAATGTTATTGATGGGCTATTGTGCTACTTGTGCATGCTGACTTGTTCTTTTCATGTGTCTTTTAGGCAGCAGTCACGAAACTTTGGATGCCACTTTAAGTCTGGAGAATAGTGATTCCACGTTCAACCAATCAGAATCACCAGTGGCATCATTCAGCCAATCAGACTTATTTGTGCCAATGGAAAAAAATGAGAACTTCACCAGGGAGCAGACACTGTTCTTGATTGACCTCGTGCGACAGCTCATTGAAAACCAGGGCGACGGTCCACCAAAAACATTGAAAGAGATGAATCGACGACTTCGAGCGTTCAGGGGTAGTAAGAAAGAACTGTGGAAAGATACAGCAGAGAAGATGGGCGCTCAATTCAGTAAGTGGTTCGACCCTCAAAGGGTGGCGAGGAAGTGGCTGACTCTTGTTGAAGCGTACACAAGGGTCAGAGAAAACATATTAATCAAAGGGAAGGACAGCACACGCTTCCATTTCTATTCCGAGATGGACGCCCTTATGGCACAGCAACACGACCTGCCCTTCTCCACTAGCATGCTGCAGACGGGTCAGGGGTCACGGGTGCTAAAGCCGACACCCGTACCTCGACCACGTCGTAGAGGGGTGAGAATGAGAGCACCCACTGAGGTTGATGATGATTATTATGATGACGATGGTGATGAAGATTACCTGCCAACCCTGGAGACACCGGTGCACTCGCCTCGTAAGCGCAGACGAGAGGAGGGCAACCTCCTGCAGTTCCTTCGAGAGGCAGAGGAGGCCAGTCAGAGGCGGCACAGGGAGACTATGGTGCAACTCAGGGCCATTCAGTCACTTATGACCAAGCTGATAGACAAGCTGTAAGTGCTTTGCATATCAAAGACTTGCTTCAGTTTTGTTTTGTTTCATTTTTGCAGTTTTTGATGGGAAACATTTTTGGTTTGTAAAACAACAGTTTTTGATTGTTGTAATACGTAATTGTAGGGGCTTGCAGTAGTGAGCCTGCAATCCCTTATTCATTTTGTTTTGTTTTGAAAACAAAATTGATCTGTTTGGTACATTTCTAAATTAAATTTATATTTCTTATCAGCTTATTAATACTGAAGGTCTGTAAATAAAAAGAAAATATACAAGTTTACTTTTTGAACCATTTTGCTTTGAGATTTATTTGGAAGCAGTCTTGAAGGCACTTGTTTGACTATTACTAAATATGTATATATAATAGTCATGGCAAAATAAGGTTTAGCCTAGAAGTAATTGCAACAGTGTGATTTTTGGTGAATTCATGAAACCCCTTATGACATACTAAGTCTAGGAAAATCTTAAGTGGTAAAACATTGTGAAACTGAGGGTTGTGGTCACATATTATTCCCCTGTAAAAACGGATAAAACTGTATTTAGAATGTTTTTTTTTTCTTTAATTTTTGCAAAGGCCAATTTTGACAATGTTCCACCGCTTCGATTTTTGTAATGTGTTAAAGAAAGGTTTAATGAATTTATACCAAAAATAATTTCTGTTGTGATGAATTAACTGTGACATTGGATAGGTAAGGAGGGTCCTCCACCAAACGTAAGTGAATTGAGTCCATGGATGGTATTGAACCTGTGGGTTCCTTGTATATTTTGTGTCAAAAGCATAATTGAAATTAGATCCCTTGATGTTTGTGGGTGAATGGATTGCAGGGACTAGACACCTACTTGCCATGTCTGTTGATTCAGAATAACTGACTGATTGAAATGAGTGGGTCATGGTTCAGAAATACTGTAAAAAGTGCTCTGAAACATTTGAAACATTTAATTGAATCACAAAACCAGAATGAGCAGCACCAGAACATTAGTGGTAGGCTATAGAATAACCAAAATGGCTGTCCAGTGGCCACAAATTAATAGCTTGGTAAGCAAACATGTTTATTTGACATGGACAAAGCCCATTAATAATTAAATATAAAATATAAAATGGGTAGGTTATATGGTTCAGAAATACAGTAAAAAGTGAGTACTTGAAATTTAGGCATATTTAATTGAATCACAAAATCAGAATGAACACCACTGGCATACTAATAAACATGAAAAAATAAATGAAACAAATGTTGACCAAAATGTGCATATGGCTAAATACTGCCATCCAGTGGCCACTTGATAAATTAAAAGTTAACAGCATGGTGAGCAAACGTTTATTTGACACAGACAATGTCCATTAGTAATTAAATATAGAATGTAATTGTGACAGAATTATCTTAGACTTTTGCTATAATGTCAAATATTTTGAATACGGGAAAGAGCGTAATATTATAATTATCCATGTGGCCTTTTTTCATTTTGCATGCTTATGACTGCTACAATAATTTTTATTCCCATGCCACTTTCACTTCGCCTCAGTAGTTTGACAGTAGGCTACGTGGGGACAGTTTTTGACGGAGTTTTTTCAAATGTACTGTAGGCTTACTGTGTAACATAAAAGAAGCAAGCCTAGGGCTGCCTTATGCATCCACTTAATTTCATTTACCTCTGCAACTACATCAGGGAGACAACCATAGGCATCAGTTCACTCCGTCTGACCTGGGGCGGGGCAATCAGCAGGCTGGAAGCAATAAGAATTCAAACAATGCGTTCCAGTACGTAATATAGCCTACGTCATGTCCAAAAAGTAGCGATTTGTCGAAGCAGAAAGTAGCCTATCTGCCCACTGCAGAGTGAGCATATGCCAGTTGACAGGTTTCAGATGCATTGTCCAAAATTAAACATTAGAGCAGTTGATTCATCAGGCTAAGAAAATAGTTTCCTCACATAACATTCATTTTGTTTGCAGTTAACGTTAATAGTACCAGAGAAAAGTGTTTTGTCAGATTGACATAATGTATCACATAATGTGTCATTAGTCCAACGTTGTGCAGACAGGGTAAGGCCACACCAATTAAATTAGTTGGTTCTCTCGGATTTTTCAGGAAAAATATGAAGCGAAAAAAAGAAAAAAAACTGATGGAAAAGTCAAGGGTGGAAATAAGGGGTTTTCATAATAGAGAAACAAAATAAAGGCAATAAATTATTGTAAGACATTTCATATAGCTCTTAGCTTATCTATTTATACTGTTACTATTTATACTATTCTGCTGGTCGGAGTTTGATTTAGGTTTTTTTGTTTGTTTGTTTTTTTTTCATTTTTCAATTACAACAAAGGGTGATTCCGAGGACCAACTAATTAATGAGCACAATATGATTAGAATGGCACTGATCTGTATCATTTTTGCCCACATACAGTAACTATATATAAACCTTTTCATGGACCCCCATTTTCCAGACCCCCTTTATGATCTAGCTTGAATTTAATTCATGAAACATGTTATTATGTTTTGGTGCCCAGCCTGTGACGTGCTAAAAAACATTCAAGATCTCATAGTCCACCTTTAATGTAGCAAACATCCTCAAAGAATGAAAACCTTCATATAGTCCTGCATGGTACAGTATGTTCGGGCAAAACAAATTTCTTGCTGATCATAATAATTCCAAAATATTGTCCCACAACATGGTAATCAGGTTATCTAAAGTTCTAGTATGACAGCACATTAGCGGCAATTGACAATATCACTAGGGAGAAATACAACACAACAAAAAAATCTACATGTACATTTGAGTAAATATTTTTAGTTAGGCTACTCATGTCCTTAGCTATGACAAGCAAGAATAAACCCAAAATATCTGCCATCTGTACATCCTTGAGTTGGGTTTGTTATAATAATGCTTTCTCTATATGCAAAACTGAGATGTGGACACTAGAGCTCAAACCTAGAAATCTATCTAAAAAACTATATATGCTCTGCTTGCTTTAGAGTCATGCAGTTCACAGACCTAAGCCATTAGCCTGGGCTCGCCCATTCCGTGCGGCCTCGCACGGCCTGGCCAAGCATACTATTCACAGGTTTCGGTCCCTGGCAGCCACGGGAACTCCACCCTATTTTTCGGCAGCCAATCAACATTTAGAATCTCCAACGGCTCTAGATAGAGGCGTGTTCAAGTAAGTGACGCAGAAAAACAGTCACCGGAACCTCAGGATTGTAAACAGGGGAAAGCACTGTGTGATTGGTTTAAGCTTCGACAACGCCTTTTCTGGCTTCGACCAGTAGCAGACTGAGAGATTTGAGGGGGGCGGGTGCTTCAAATTTGAACCACGCACTTTTTTATATTTGAGAACCAGGTTTTACATTTACATTTACCCACCACTGGGTTTTGTCATATGCTTGGCCAGATCCAATGCTGGCATTGGACTTGTGTCAACCAGGCAACTAAGCCATACCTCTGCATGCTCAGCTGCTTATCTCGCTTGATTGCAAGCCACCATTGCATTTCAAGACCTCTGCAGAAATTTTAATAACAAACACTGGGATTTCATTCTCATTAGCCTAGTGATGCCATGACTGGTGTTCTGAATCATCGGCAAATAGAAACTCTGCAGTGAAGACTCAGTCTCTTTTGAAAAATGAATTTTGTCACATGATAAAGACAACTGTATAAGGTAAAGCTTAAATTGACAAGTGTAGAAAATCTAATTAAATTTTACTGTACTTTTGTACACATAGGGCTACAGTACATTAACATGTTTAGAGATAAACAGCAGTAGCATGGGTGTAACTTGAACAAATCTAGAGGTTATCAGTTTGATTCATCACGATATCTCATATAACTCATCACAATATTATGGGATTGGCGCCCATGCATGGCTGGTTCTTAGCACTGCCTAGGCCTATAGGTGCCAACTTTATTGGTGTATTGCAATGCATTTCTCTACCATTTTTTTTTTACTTGTTGTACTGGTCTTTTACAGCCATGTGTGGCCGCCCTGAGAATTATCAACCCAATTTACACCATGGTGTTTAAAATGAGGAGGATAAAGGATAAAACATGCTAAAGATGCAGTGAAATACAATGAGGAAAATTAATTTTGGGATGATGTTCGCAGCTGGGACAAGCTGAAATAGCTTCCAGAATCTTCAAGAGTTTGTGTCTGTGGTTGCCACACTCTCATGTTTTCCTATGAGAGATTGTTAAGGAAAGCATAAGTTAAAAACCTGCTGGATTTTGTGTTTTATTTCCATGTGTTCTATGTTGTACAGTTTCTTGCACAAACACACTCACCTGGAGGTGCCGTGTTGACCAGCAGGCAGGACAGAGAAACTCTCGCTATAACAGACAAATATACAGTACATTTACATGAATGCATTTTTAACAAAATGTTTTTATCAAAGAGCCATAAGAATTTAATGGGGTGTTGAGGGGTGTTAGGAACAGATCCAATCACCCTGTAGGCCAGAATATGTGATATGAATTTTATGCAGGCAGCTAAGGGTAGCCAATGGAGTTTAATGAACACACTTCTAAATTGGGTGTATGGTGCATTTTGCGCTCAATGGTGTTTTTTGCCCTCAACGGAACCTTCCAGGCAGCGTTGCCTGAAAGGCACTTCCCTGACCCTAAC
>JASCQY010009595.1:0-10569 GCA_030264315.1 Sardinella tawilis
TTCTATTTGGATATTGAGGTCATATGTCAAATTGGGCAGTGAAGACATTCTACTATGTAAAAGATTCTACGAAAATCTGTAAAATGCTGGACATAATGAATTGACCATAACTTTTGAACAGAAAGTGATAAATTGATTGTTTTTTCATTGTGTAGAGGACAACTGTGTGAGTCTCTCATACACTCTAAGTTTTTCTCTATCTACAACAGAAATAAGGGAAAATGAAGATTTTTGTGAAAATTTGTAAATGTTGTGATTTTTAAAAAAATATTTTTTAGATACTTTTTAATATTTTATACCATTTTAAAGTGCATTTTCTTCTGATTACAATGGTGGGTATATTTTATCTCTACCATGTAGTATGGCCACAGTAAGCTTTTTTGTGCCATGTGGTTGTCAAATTAGAAAAAACGGAATGTTTGAGGCAGGTAACAAAGGGTTAAAGCACATTGAACTGCCTTTGTGTATCTGAAATGCGCTACATAATTAAATTAGCTTTGCCTTGAATCTTGAATTCATCTTCTTTTTTAGGTGACTTCTAGATCAAGAAAGAGTAAGAAGGATAGTGTTGAAGAAAATGAGGAATTGCCGGGCAAGTCCACCAGGTACGTTGTCTAATGTTTAGCCTGTTTCGTTTATTTCGTTTATTTCTTTCAGGAACTATGTACAAAGTGCATGAATCACTTTGAAGCAAAGTATTATCACACTAAGTTTCCAGATGGATGAGTGGAGCTTGGCTGAAGAAACTCATCTGGCAGGAGTCAGGTTATTATCGCACACAAGCAAACACACAAGGTATAGAAAGCAAAGTATTATTTGGCTCCTAAGCCTTTCATTGGCGCAGCCATGGCCTACTGGTTAGGGCTTCGGGCTTGCAACCAAAGGGTTGCCGTATTATGAGTGGACCTTGGCTGAAGTGCTTTTGATTGACATGCAACTGGAGAATGCTGGTCTGTCAAATGATTGGTTATAGTTTTTCAAGCCTTGTCCATTCCACAGATAATTTTCATATCAGTATTTCCAACTCAGTAGCTTTGAATGAGTGATGAGGATTTTTCAAAAATGGCCAAAAAATAGAATTCCATACCCCACCTTTAAAGCTCAGCTTATGTTAAGACATACAGTGGTTAGGCAATGAGAGTGGCACTTCTGCCGCGGGATTGCTGTTCGAATTGCCACAGCAAACCCAAACAATGTACCAAGTAACCACCAGATGGCGCTTGGGAGTTATGTCTCATGGAGGTGGAATCACGAACACTGTGTCCCATGACATGCTAAAATGTGGTATAAAGTGCAGCGTATTGAGCCAGCAGTTAAGCTTTAAATTTATCATGATAAAATAATTAGGCTATGTAACTTCATCAGGCCCGGCGCTAGCAGTAACGCTTCTCTCACATAGACGCGGCAGAGGCGGTGGAGAAGCGGCACTCCATTGACTTTACATGGGAGGCGGCAAGTGTTGCCGAATTGTGGATTGCTCTGGTAACTTTTGCCGCATGACGAGCAAGCGGTAGCCTATTAAATGGCCAATTAAATAGCCTATTGTCCATACCATCTAAGACAGGAATGCCCAACCTTTTTTTTAACAGAGATCTACTTTTGAAGTTGATGGCATGCCGAGATCTACCAAATCAAAACACGTCAATGGACACAAAGAAGGGCTGTGCAATTAATCGAATTTTGATCGTGATTACGATTTTTGGTTGAAACAATCTCCTCCAAACTGCAATAATGAAGTTGAAACGATTTATTTGGTTTCACTTCGCTCAGAGATTTTCTGAAGGAGCTGTGCATTTGGAATTTAATAAATCCCTGAAAGTATTCAGTGCACCCAATACAGCTGGATACATAATTTTTCATTATTTTCCATAAGAGCGTTTTCTATTTCTGTTTTTGGAGAGAAATGTTGAATGCATTATGTTTTCAAACTGAAAAATAATCATTTGAATCATTGTGATTTCCATATTGACCAAAATAATTGTGATTATGATTTGTTTTCCATAATTGATTCCTTAACTCAAAGTCATTAAACCGGCGCGCAACCTCCGACCGAATGTTTTGGATTTGTCGCTCATAACGAGAAAGTTCCATTCAATCTTCCTTGCCCTGACAGCGGAGCTCTGCTTCCATGAGCTGAAAGTTCCTTAGATCACACCGTTGCAGCCTGCTTAAGAGCATTATTATGATAATACATACTAGCCTCTCATGAACAATGATTTAATTAGTGTGCTTTTTGAACAAGGTTTTCTTTTGGTCATCGCTATTAAATACAGTACATGGGTCGAGTTCAAGATGAATGAACCATAGCAACACGGTTATTTCAGCAGAAACAGAGCTGGGCTGAACGCTTTGTTACTCGTGCAGGGCGCAGCTGAGAGTGCCGTCACTTGCTATTAGTTTTGCGTTTTCATCTGAGGGTGATTAAATGTATATAAACTCACTCATACAACTGAAAGTATATAGGCCTACTGTGCTCACTGTCTTTTCCATGCGGTGGGTTTCTGATACACATCAATGCTGAGGGTGACTTTTCTGACATGCCCACAAAACGAAAGAAAAGCCTGTCACAAAACGTTGCGCTCCGTTGCGGCCAAACACTTCATTCAATTAGGAAACCGTAGCAAACCGGTGCATCGGTTCAACTCGCCCATGGTTAGAAAACATTTTTCGGGATCGACTGAAACTCGATCGACAGGTAGATCGCGATCGACTGGTTGGGCACGCCTGATCTAAGAGGATAAGGAACTGTGTACTGCTCTCTCTAGGTGTTGTGCTCCCTGAGCGTTAACGTTGATTAAACAGTCGGCCAAACTCCTTTTCAAGAGCCAGGAAAATGAGCGTGCTTGCTCCTTTATTAACTTTGTTCATCAAAATGGTAACATGAATCGGAGTGAAACTACAAAATAAGGAAAATAATATCACTGTTACTTACTGTACTGTATAAAGCTCATAGAGTTAGCAATAATGCTAATGTCATAACATATTGCTAACGCACGTCAGCTTAACGTAACATTACATGGACGTTACAGAGAAATATTCGACTATCAGAGTGTATCAACCTTACTCAAACATTAGTAAACTTATACAAAAGACATACTAGACAAACTAAACAATCTGTGACACTTAGACATTGCTTTCTGGCGGTTTCACATAACATATTACAAGACAACTTTGCATAGCACATTAGCGACCATGTTTCCTTGTTTACTGCATTACTGAACTTGACTTCCTGTGTTGAATAAAAGAATACTTCCTCAACCTGTTTCCACTTTCTGTGTCAAGGTGTATTAAAGAAAGAATAAGTAGTACAAAACCTATATTACACAACACATTTCCTTTTAGAACATAAACCTATTTTCTTTTTATTTAAAAGCAAATTGCAAACTCATAATGCAGAGCAGAATACTCCCCGTCTGGCATTTAATGCCACTTTAACACTTTAATGTCCACACTTGACCTTTGGCCTCCTTTTGGCAAGAGCAAAACGACTTCAGAAATAGGCCTCAGGAATGTCTTTACTTTGTCTTGTGAAGCGGTCTTGATTTCAATCTCCCTGACCTTTCCATCAACGCTTGGGAAGGTGGCAGTGACCAGACCCATAGACCACTCATTGAGAGGAGACTGACTGTCTTTGAGTAACACCACGTCTCCGGCCTGTAGGTCTCGACATGCTGTGCGCCATTTGTGCCTTGGCTGAAGGCCATCGTGTCCAAAACTCATTGGCAAGTTCCTGCACTTGTCTCCACTGACACTTGAAAAGATCTCTCTCATAGAAACTGCCAGCTGGAACAGACACCCCGGGTTTTTGGGTTAACAGCATTGCAGGCATCAGAAGCGTTGGGGAGGAGGGATCCGAGGTCACAGGGACGGTCTTGCAGCGGTCTTGCATTGATTATGGCCGACACCTCCGCCATTAGGGTAGAGAGTACCTCATGTGTCAGATTGCCATGCTTAGCTTGCAGCAGCATAGCGTCAAGAATTTTGCGGGCCACGCCGATCATGCGCTCCCATACGCCCCCCAAATGGGTGGCATGCGGCGGGTTGAACTCCCATGTACACCCCTGCACATGAAGGTACTTCAAAGTGCTGGTCTGACATGGATCATCCGGTCACAGGCCCAGTTCGGAGCTCGCCCAAATGAAGCCCAATATGTGAATGGCGGGGATGTGTCCAGACGTTCTGGGGGAAGGTCAGCCATCTATTGCATCTCAAGCTTACCTCTCAGCTTTCGGCAGGTGACGCAGTGGTGGATGACTGAGCCTATCAGTCTCTTGCCGGCAATGACCCACAGGCCAGCGGCTCTCACTGCCCCCTCTGTGAGGTGTCGCCCTTGATGCTGCACTTCTGTGTGGTAGTGTGTCACCATCAGTTTTGTGACGTGATTCTGCTTCGGGAGAATGACAGGATTTCTCACCTCAGGTTCACAGACACATGTCTCAGACGCCCCCCGATCCTCAGGAGGCCGTGTCACAGGAAAGGGTCGAGCTCCAGGATCCCACTGGACTTTGGAACAGGCTGATACTCCTGCAGTGCTTTATAGTCCTGGATAAGCATCCTTCTGGACGGACATAAATATGTGCTTCTTAGCAGCAGCCAGCTCCTCTGGAGTGCGAGGCTTTTTACACAGGTGCCATCCTTTGCATGTGTCTGACAGGCCTGACCTGAATGCTGAAGCTTGGTGAATTAAGAAAGAGACTGCCCGCAGCAAAGACCTCCAAGTGGAAAATTGCTTGAAGCGCTCTGTTAGTTTACCTTCGCTTATGCCAGGTTCAGACTACACGATATCAGCCACGACTGTGAGACTCCCGACAGTTCGGCAAGCTCAAGAGTGTTCACATTATGCGAGGAGATTTTTTGTAATCGGGGGTCTCGCACTCGTGCATACAGCCAATTTGCGACTCCACTGTACACACTACGAGAGCTCACACAGATAGAGCCTCAGATTACATGATGACATCACCCATTACGTTTGCGATGTGCTGAAAGGCTACGCACAATGAAGGTGGTTTTAACGCTTGGATGGATTCAGTAGACAAATGAAAGTTTGTAGCCTATGTCTTAAAATTGGCTGTGCTAATTGAGCATAGGATATTTGAACTCATGATAGCAGAGGCCTCTGCAAAACTTTGCAAAATCAATAGGCTCTGCTTTACATTGTGCACAAAATAACAATATTTTGTTTAGTCACGCACAGGGTCATTTGACTTCTCTCCCTCTCATTCAAGTGGGGGCTACATCGACCGATCTTATACTCAAAGTTGTTATCCCTTGCTGAGCGCAAAATTAGGCTATTTCCATGATTATGCATGATTCATCCAAAATACAAATCATTCCGTGGGCTAGTCTAGCTAACTTCTGGACTCTTTGTTAGGCACTTAGTTAGAGGACTGGTTATTCATCAAGCCCGCCGTGGCAAATAGTTACACATGCAAATGTTTAGCAATTGGAATGGGATTAGGCTAGGCTAGTTAACATTATGTCCGTGTAAAAAAAACTATTTTTCTATTCATGCAGCCTGCCGCTTAGATAGAAGTTTCAGTTTATGGCTTAAAGAGATTTGTGTAAACTGATACTGTCACAAAGAGAGCTTTGCTCTAGGTGTGTTGTTAGTAGGAACCATGACTCTGATTGGCTGTTTATTTGTCAGTCGTGTGCGATTTTTCGAAATATCTGGCATGCTAGAAACCGGCCAACAACCTACGATCACGTTGCGATTGAGAGAAATCGTGTCAGGGAGTAATTCACACCTGACGACTTGTGCTCGCCGATTAACTGCCGATTGACCTACGATTACCTGTGATTTTCAACAGACCCTCCCGACCTCGAAATCCTTTCTAAAATCATGTAGTCTGAACTTGGCATTATGTGAGTGGCAAGGGTGGTCAGCTGTGGCCTCACGTCTTTGTCTGTTTCAGGATCCACCAATGGAAAAGTCTCGTCAGTCTTGGACTGCTGAGGCTTGTGGAGGAACTCTGGACCTGTGAACCACATGGTAGCACTGAGCTGTGATGCGGGCACCGACCTAGTGGCCAGGTCAGCTGGATTTTGATCTGTGGGCATGTAGTGCCACTGCTGGGGAGAGGTTGAATGCCGTAACATGGCTGTGTACATATACAAAGAATCTCTTGGTGTCATTGTGTATATAACCGAGCGCCACTTTGCTGTCACAGAAAAACTTGACTGCATCTGGCTTGTGATCTAGCTCCTCCAGGATCAATTCGGCCATTTCCGTGGCCAGCACAGCTCCACACAGTTCAAGACGGGGAATGGTTGGCTCTAGTTGAGGGGCTAACTTTGCTTTCTCGACCACAAAGCCCACTCTGCACTGCCCATCTGGTGTGATGACCCTCAGGTAGGCCACTGCTCCTATGGCCCAGTTAGATGCATCCGAAAAGAGACAAAGCTCTGTGTACGTGGCACTGGACAGAGACTGCTGTATGTATGAGTGGGAAATGTGAAGGCAGCTCAGATCTTGTAATGACCTTTTACAAGTTTCCCATTTATTCAGCTTTTCTACAGGAAGGTTAGCGTCCCAGTCACACACCTCTGTTGAAAGTTCTCTCAACAACGGTTGTCCTCGAATAATCACTGGTGCAACAAAGCCCAGTGGGTCAAAGAGCTCTTGACCGTGGACAGTACTCCACGGCCTGTGAATGGCTTGTCGCTGACCGCTACTCTGAAGGTGAAAGTGTCAGAGTCCATGTCCCAGCACAAACCAAGACTTCTCTGCACAGGCAGGGCTTCCTTGTCAAGTCTTTTAAGCCAGCAGCCCGATCTTCAGATGAGAAGGCTTGCATAACCTCAATACTGTTCGAGAAAATCTTATGCAGTGTGAGATTAGATTCAGCGAGTGATGCTTGTGTATACTTGAGCAGATCGATGGCCTTGGCTTTGGTTGGGAGGGAGATGAGCCCATCATCTACATAAAAGTGTCTCTCGAAGAAGCAGCGCGAGTCTGATCCGTAGCTCTGTTCGCCCTGTTGAGCAGCTCTCCGTATGTACCCACTGCAGGTGAGGGGCTATTCCCTAACACGTGCACACGCATGCGGTTTTGGGGGTGAAACACTCAAAGAAGGGTACGCTCTGTGTCCTCACTGAGAGGAGGTGCTTCTTCTGCATGCCTGTCTTCTGAGTCCCACCATAAAGGCAAGAAACTGTTCTTTCATTTCAGGGTTTTTGTTCAGCGTGCGCTTCAAGGAGTGGAGGTGAGAGAGGGCCTGAGCACGGTTATTTGGGAGGTGTGGCCTGGGTGACCTAAATGGCAGTGGAGCAATCCAGCTGTTTTGCTCGTTCTGAACAAACTGCTCATGCATTGTTTTCAGAAATGTCTCAACCTTAAACGACAATGCAGGTTTGTTGTCATTTTGTCTTACTGAATACACTGATGCCAAGCTTGTTTTTAGCAGGGACACTGACTGTTGTATGGCTGGAGAGACCTGTGCTCCCCACCATGAGTTGCCCTCTTGTTAATGTGGATGTGACTTTGACACAGTGTCAGGAAAGACGGACGCCCATTCTGCAGGATGTTAGTCTTGTAAACAGCTACTGTGGGCTTGTGTGTGCTGTCGATGCAAACTTCCCAAACTTTGACCCACCCAAGATCTAAGCGCTGTGCAAAGGGTGGACTGTTGGGCCCATTAATCTGCTGTCTCACCTTGTGCACTTGGATAATGATAATGTAATCATTGCACTTGAGCTTTACAGGACGTTCTTTAGCCATGTGAGGAGAGCAGCATTTGTAACATCTTTTGTGCTCTTTTAGCAACTTCTTGCGGTCTGCGACTAGCTTCATTTTAAAACCTCTACATTTTTTAGCTTGTCTTTTGTCCCCTCTGCCATTAGACTTTTTAATGAAAAGCACAAGTCACTTTAACAACCTTCTTGTGGTGTTTTGTTTTTATTTTGTTTTTATCTATTTATTCTTGTGTGTGTGAGGGGGAGAGCTGTGCATCTGTATGGATATGGGGGGAGGGTGGGTGTTTGTTTATCTACTGTTTATGTCCTTGTGTCTAATGTATTGCACTTTGACCCAACAAAATTTCCCATCTTTGGGATAATAAAGTATCATAACATCATAACATAACATATCATTTTTCGGAGGGTGTGGTTTGTTGTTATCATTGTCCTTTTCTGCTCCCTGAGGCAGACTGGAATCTTTCGTAGCTGAAACATCCGTTTTATGTTTTATGGACAGATATGACAGTTCTCGAACCCTCAGGTTTTGCTGCAGCCCTCTCACTGCGCTGTTGACCCTGATGCAAATGGGGGGAAACAGACCCTGTGTTGTTCCTTGTATCTTGAGCCAGACGACAGCCATTTTTCTTGAGGATTCGGAGGCAGCTTTTCAACGATGGGATTTATGCCCCATTGCGTGTCGAGGTAGCTGAGGCCGGGCAAATATCCATCTGCTTTAGCTGAGTAGCTCCATGAGCGGTTAGACAAGGAAAGCTGTCTAGGCAGTCTGTGTATCTGTGATGTACACTGCTCGCATTCTCTTGACATGTTCTGAGGACTCCTTTCCTAGCCATTTGATAAGTAGGTCTAGCTCTTCACTAGCTGTTAACCCCAGGCCATGGATAGCATTAAAGAAGGAGGACTGCCATGCCCTAAAGCTCACAGGCCTATCATCAAATTTAGAGAGCCCTGTAGTTACTAACTCTCTGCAGGCTAGATACCTGGCAAAGTATGTCATGTCAGCACCTTGAGTGATGTGAGGGTTGTGAGCGTCAATTCTAGGTGTATGGTCGGGGAGGCTTGGACGATGGCATGAGGAGTAGCCTTGTGGCTGATGAGCTTTATATGGAGAGTGAGGGTAGGAGCTGGGGAGTTGTGGAGGCTGCGCTGATGCTGGTAAGTACTCACTCTGTTGTGCAGCTGAATACACAGTTTGAGCATCATTGGGGGTTGTAGGGCTGAACACGGGGCCTGCCTGTCCTGATGGTGGTGACTCTTTCATTTGAGGGGGCTGTGGTGTGCTTTAAAGGGGAACCTGGGAGTTGTGAGCGTTGCATTAAGAGGAAAAAGTTGCCTCAGCAAGCTGCTCCTCTTTCGCACATCCAGAGTTCAGGGCCCATGGACCTGGTGTGTATCGACTTTCTTTCGATTGAGCCTGACTCTCGAAATGTTTGTAATATGCTAGTCGTCACCGACCACTTCACGCGCTACGCACAAGCTTTTCCTACCAAGGATCAGACTGCAGCCACCGTGGCGAAGACTCTGTGGGAAAAGTATTTTGTTCATTATGGCTTGCCCACTCGTATCCACTCTGACCAGGGTAGGGACTTTGAGAACAGACTGGTGACCGAAATGCTGACAATGTTGGGGGTGAAGAAGTCACGTACGTCCCCGTATCATCCTCAAGGGGATCCCCAGCCGGCGAGGTTCAACAGAACCTTGTTGGACATGTTAGGCACTTTGGAGTCCCACCAGAAGTCAAGATGGAGTCAGTATATAGCGCATCTGGTCCATGCCTATAACTGCACTCCCAACGAGGCTGCTGGGTATTCGCCATATTTTCTTATGTTTGGCCGTGAGGCTCGTCTCCCTGTAGACATTTGCTTTGATGATTCATCTAAGGATACACCTGCTTTGTCACATTTGAAGTATGTAGCCCACATGTGCAGAACTATTTTGCAGTTTGGCCTAAGCCGTTGGAGATGACGATAAATATTTCTAGGACAGAAACACTGGCATTTAGGCTACAATAGGTTATTTTTTCGTTAAGTTAAAATAGTCAACATGTGGAAATATGATGTGACACAGGTTTTTGACCGTTTTTTGATTCAAGCCCCTTTCATATAATTTCTACCTGCAGCCACAGGAAAAGAAAACATTATGGTTAAGGTGATGGTTAAGTTTATTTTGACAAAAAAAAAATCTGTGTGAACGGTGGTTGGTGTGACCTGGCAGCGCTTAATTTATCATGATAAAAGAATTAAGCTGCAGTACTTATGACTGTTCAACTGGGTGCCAACACCGGCAGAGTCACCTGATCTGAACCCATTGAAGCCTAAATGGGAGTGTTTCGGTCCTAGAAATATTTAACGCTAACTCCGACCTCAAGAATGAATTCCAATGATTAAAGACAGACGAAGATTAAAGAAAATCAGAAGCATAAAGGAAAAAATGCTTGCAAAAATGGTATGTTATGTAGCCTAATTATTTTATCATGGTAAATTTGAAGCTTAACTGCCAATAAGCAAAAATATAAGGCTATGAATACTTGTTTTCGTAGTTAAAACCAGAGTTTAAATATTGCCTAGTTCGACAATCATTTAGCCAAATATCGGTCCTCTCCCTTATAGCCTGACGTTATTTGCCTCAAGTCGAGCATGCTTAGATAATTTCCACGTGACAGTTTAGAAACTATTGATCATAATCTGCATGAAATGCAATAGCCTAGACTGTTTGTTTGTTTAATAAAGTCCGGTCAAGGTTGCAATGTAGAGCCCTGCACTCCCGCGGGAGTCCCGCGAGACCCGCGGGATGCGATGCGAAAAGGTGCGACGCGGGACATATTTTGAAAGCTCACTGCGGGCGCGGGCAGGAGCGGGACTGCACTATGCGGGA
>JASCQY010009612.1:0-10568 GCA_030264315.1 Sardinella tawilis
CCCCCCCCCCCTCTCTCTCTCTCTCTCACACACACACACACACACACACACACACACACACACACACACACACACACAGACAAATATTACACTAAGGAATAAAAGGCCTGGCAGCCCTGTAGGCTATTTTTTTCCTAATTTATTTACATCTTTTAGTAAACACTTTATTATTGCTGCATATATCTGAGCTTGTGTTAAATAATGCATTCATTCTTTTATTAAATATTTATTGACTTTTGTTAAAAAAATCCACATATAATAAAGGCACTTAAAAAATCATTATGAATCAGCCTATCTACAATCCAACATCATGGGGAAAATGCAAAGACAAAAAACATGTATAAAACATAAGTGCAATTCCTACACAGTAAAGGCAGTAAAATATTAACACTCTCAACTACGTCAGAAGAATAACATGATAGATTGCATGTAGCCCTTATGCCGTATGGATGAATATCCAAGCTGAATGAATATTGAACATTAAAGCCTTCTGAACAGTGGCACATTTGCAGAAATGTTACTTCATGTGTATCTCCCATATAAATAAATAATTCAAATTAAACATGCTGTCAATCCCCTCTGCAACATGTATTGTCAAAAGCATTCCATCGCAAACCTCATGTATTCACACATAAGGAACACTTGTTGTTTTCACACATAAGGAAAGTTGAATGCCACTGAAAATTGACAGGGCTTTTACGTTTAGCACAGTCCAAATCATTTAAAGTGTATTCACCACTATAATGGAGACTCCAAGTCTTCACCCTGACCATACAGATAATATTCACCCTCAGAGGCTGTGTCTGAATCACTGTCCTCTGACTCTACATAAGTGAGCTGGTAGTTCCTTGAGGGAAACGGGTTGTCTAGACACACTTGACTAGATGAAAGTAATGACCCGCTGGACGAGGCAAGGCTACCACCATACCTAAAAAGACCTGTGGAAGGAAATCTCTCAACTGGTCCACTGGACACAGCCCGGTCCAAAGTACAGGAAAGAGTTCTAGGTTTGGGCAATCCAGTATTTTCAAAATCCTCAAAGTCTCTGAGATCGGCAGATGTAACGGTCCTGTTTCCAGCTGATATCCGTCTATGACGTGCAGGTCTGTTTGAGGAAATGTTGGACACAGAGACAGAGCGTCCTTGTGCCAAACCAAAACTCCTGCGAGGGAACACGGGTGCTCGGTCACAAGTGGTTTGATAAACATTAGAGGAAGATCTGTGATGTGCTAATGCCCTGTCATATGCAGTGAGGTAGTTTGGTGGACTCCCCTGTCTGCACTGACCAGGTGAAGAGGAGAAAATGTCATCATCCGTGTCACCAGAACTACAGTCTAAGCTGATTTGGCTCCCTGTGGAATCTAGCAAGAACTCTCTTTGCTTTGTGCGGGTCTGATTCTGTTTAAACAAACTCTGACCCTTCACAAAACATTGTCTCTGAGTCCCATAGTGGCCTTCAAGGTTTTCCAGCTCTGAGACTGATGACCACCTTTTGACCTCTTTTACCTTGTATTTTTGGAAATTAGGCCGATGTGAGATATCAATGGAATTTATATGTGACCTTCCAGTGATGTCACCCTGAGATATGGACATGTGAGGTGGATAATCCCTCTTCTTGTTTGGAACTGAGTCTGTTAAGGTGTCGATACTATTTAATGATGTATTTCTGTAAACTGACTCTTGAATTATGCTGTCATAGGACCTGAATGTAGACCATTGTCTCTGGAGGACTTTTTTGCCTGCTTGTGATTGTCCAGCATAGCTGGTTGGGAAGACACTCAACTTTGATTGGTGTGGATATCTGTCCTTGGATAATCTATGCTGTGGTAAAGTTAAGTTGCTTACAGTTAATGATCTGTGATTATGTGCAAGTCGGGAGTTGTCTGCACCTCTGCAAGGGATTTGTGAATGCTGTGATGAATTGATTTCATGAGTAGAATTACATCTTCCCCATGTTTGTTTATGAGGAGGTTCTTTCAACTCACAAGACCCTCCTGGTCTATGTGCATTGGCATGTTGCTTGGCTAAGATATTAATTCTCTCTGAGGAGGACATTGATCTAAGGTTAGAAGCAGGTGGAAATTGGCAAACAGGGGAATCTACACTTGCTGCCTTCTGAGGTAACTTCTCGCATGACTTAGCTTTAACCAAAGAATTTCCAGTCGGATGATACCTGACCTTTAAAGGGCTCCAGGAGTCAGATGGGGTTGGGTAGGAATTGAGTCTAGGCATAGCATCTTGGAGGTTTCTACTGGGATCCGGGCCACTAGGTGAGGAAGAATATGACTGATCTAAAGAGGAGTGCCTGTAAGATAGATGGGACCTCCAGACTGGGATTCTCAAAGATGCCCTTGGTGATCTAACTGAATCTGTACTAAATAAGGTGTCTCCAGTGGAATCATTTGCTCTGGGTGGTAAGTCTAAACTTTTAACCTTGTCCTCAGTAGTCTTAGTTGGCTGAGAGGCTGTGTACGTCACTTGTTTAGTTAAAGTTCCAAAGCTACTCTTCTTTGTGAATAACTCGTTAGAGTCATTTTCTTTTGGAATTTTGGGAGTGGAGAACATGGAAACACCAATCACAGGGCCCTGTCCAGTGTCTCGTCTGGAGGACACTGACTCTTTTATAAGAGGAATGCCAGAGGTTCTGGTCATCTGATTCTTATTGGAAAAGTGATGAGTAGAATTTTCTGTGTCTGTTCCACCAACAAGGGGATTGGTAGCTTCCCTTTTGTTTTCACGGTCAGACCACAAGGACAAGCGGGATTGGTAGGTGTTATAAACTGGTATGGATGATTTAGGTTCACATGAGTCCTTATTCTTATTAGATGTACTCTTGGATAGAACATCTTTTGTAGAGTTAAGTGATTCTTCAGTGGTATCAGTTCCACTATGAAGAGGGCGCTCCTCCTCATTTGGCCTGGGTATATGGGTGTCAGACGTGAATCTGTCTTTGTCCTTGACCTTTGTGTCATAAAACGCAAAAGCCTTGCTCTGTAGTTGGTCTGTGACCTCTCTGGGGCCGTCAGTGCTTTGCTGTTCTGACACCCATCTTTCCAGTCTTTTCACTGTACCACACAAGGTGCTGAGTCCCACTTCGCTTGTGTCCTGCTCTGGAGAAGGTGTGTGACTTGTCTTTTCTGATGGCAATGCTGGTTGCTCATTTCCAATCTCGGCTGGTGAACCCCTCGTCTGTAAGAGGCTGGCATGACTTGAATATGAGTTGATAGGTTTAGAAATACGTGTGGACTGACTATCATGTTGCACTCTTTGGGGTTGATCTACAGAGAGACAGAACACATATATTTAGACAAAAGACAAAGCCATAAACACAAATTATGGGTGTTAATTTCACCACAGCATTCTTCAAAAATATTAATCCTGATTCTTTTGTTATGTTAGGATGAATTCTAAGGTTTTCACAGCAACACTGTGGAACAGTTGATGTTTAGGCCCCTTCCTTGACGTCAACACTTAAACTTAGTGCTAAGATTGCACCTGGTTTGTCAAAATACCTACAAATATAATCATACCTGATGAACACTGTCACATATGAGCACAGTATCAAGCTGCTCAGGTGTGCACTGACAATGTCAGACACATTTGTGGTGGGTATAAATCTGTATAGTGTCATATTGAGTTTGCTATTGTTTTGAAGGTAAAAGACTTGCATAACGCAACAGGACCAGGAAGCAATAGTTTTGCTCCAGTTCACCAAAGTAGACCTATGGCACCATAATCTGTATGCGGGTAACGCCCTCCATATAATTTCTTACATGATTACACTGGTGTGGTATAATCACATGTGCCAAACCCACTTATAAATTATGCCAGGTTGCACAGTGAGTGCAGTGAGTTGACACACTTGATCGTGTTTCATTTCATGGTTTCACAGTTCACATCCAGTGGAGGGTAGATGTCTAAAACCATTTGGATGATAAATAGGGTTGTGACCAATAGCAACAACTGAAATCAAACTAATGCTCCAATTAATGAGGAACTTTCCAGTGTAAAATGCAAATAGGAAATATCAATCTCTTAAAAGTGTGCTTTACTAAAATTCCTTCTTTCACAAACACTTGTGAACTTGTATTCAGGCTAAGAATGACATCCTTTGTTTTTACCCATGGTGAATTGTTACACCCAATGGTTTGTACAGACATTTGTTTTTAACCACAATATGATGGCACAATGGCGTAGTCCTCCATGCCCATGATAAATGCACTTAAGCTTACCTGTGGGCTTCTGGCCATTCAGAGGAGTTCTTTGGAAAGATGATTCTCTATGTTGGTCTGTCTGATCTGTGTTTTGGTCAGTCTCTTTCTGTTTCCTGATGGCTGGCTGCTTTTCATGGGAAACGGCGTGGTCATTAATCTAGGAATTCAGAACAGATAAATGATAATGACTGACATGCTATCTCTTTACAACAGGGTTAACCATTAACTGCAATTACAGACCCGTTTCCTTTACCAGGCCAGTTTTAAACTGCTATTGTATAGCGAATGTTATCCTTCCGTTTAACTCCTGTCATCATACTCAATTGGTACAGATGACCTAGAGATAATATTATCCACAAGATGATAATTTAATCCTCTGCATTCCTTGGAAAACATGTCAGTAGGCTACTGGCATGAGGATTTGAAAAATGGGAAAATATGTCTCTTAGTACCCTGAAGGAGGACTGTCATAATAGGAATATGATCACATCACTGATTAGCCTACAGTATAAAAGTATACAAAGACATAATCACAATGGTAGATGATTGCTAAACTAAAATGGAAGAACAGGATGAAAAAATAGGATCAACCTTTTTCAAAGTATTATCCTCTACATCAGGGCTATTCAATTAATTTGGGACTGGGGCCAGTTCACTAGTTCACCCATTCAGATTGCTTGATGTTGAGCGCAAGGAATAAGCAGAGACACTTGGTATATGCAAGATTGGCCTGGTAGCTAGCCGGAGAATAAGACCAATCACAGTAACAAATAAAGAAATTAAGACAACATGTTGATGCAGAACAACATAGAGTACCGGTATGCACATTATGACACATTTAGACACATGGGCCCAAGGCATTGTTACATTCAAATACAAATGTCACATTCAAACTATCCCTTTTCTTAAAAGAAAAGAAATGCAGCTAATCGGCAACTGAATACAACTCATACTTTTTTCCTTCTAAAACACAAAACCAACTGCCCCATAAATTCACATACTGTAAAAACTACTGCTGTTTTTACTTTTGCACATAGTTCAGACACCAGCAATACGAATGATCAAGGCAGAAATAATAACGTCTTTTGAGTTTCAAAGTCCTCCCTGCGAACTACATGTAAGCCTTGAGGCACAGGCCTAAGCCTACTGAATGAGTTTGCAAGTTTGTGCACCTACACAGAGAATTTATAGGCACCACCTCCTTGCGCTTGGTACAACACAACACAACATACTGTACAACCACTGTACCTCCACAATCGCTTGTTCCGCCAGCTGTTTACAGATGTGTCAGCCGAATATACGGATTTGCTCACATGTAATAACATAACACTTTAAGGGCCACTGCAAAACATCTTGGGGGCCGCATCCGGCCTCTGGGCCTCCATTTGAAGAGCCCTGCTCTACATTAAAATAATCAGTCAATTGAACTATTATCATTATGGCAGTAATTTCAGTAGGCTATACCCAACAAACTATGCAAATGAGGTTATACAGTGAGTATACAGTAGCAGGCTTTGGCATGATATATTTGCTTTGTATTTCTGTTAAAACGGGTGCAGTTTGTACCTCCACATGTCTGCTGCTGCTACTGTTGCTTGCATCTCCGTTGCTGCTGCCCATGTCTGTACAGCTGCTGCTGATGTGCACATCATTGCTGATGCTAGTGTCTCTGTTCTCTCTGCTCATGTGCGCATCACTTCTGATGCCCGTGTCTCTGTTGTCTCTGCTGATGTTTGTGTCTCTGTTGTCCCTGCTGTTCTGCACATAACTGTTGCCATTTGTGTCTCTCTTCTCTTTGTTGATGTGCACGTCACTGCTGATGCATGTGTCTTCATTTCCAATGCTCTTGTCCACATCTCTGCTGCCACTTGTGTGAGTAATACTGTTACTGCTGCGTTCGTCTTTGTTGCTGCCCATGTCTCTGCTGCTGTCTGTGTCTATGTTACTGTTGCTGATGTTCATGTCTACGATGTTTATGCGCATTTCTCTGTTGCGGTCGTTAGCCTCTCTGTATCTGCTGCTGCCACTTGTGTCCCTATTGCTGCGCTGCAGAAACTTGATGCTGAGCAGCGAGGTGATTCGAGAGCGCAGGTTTGGTTTCCAGACTTGTGATGACATGTCTTCAAATCTGTTGGCATGGCCTCCTGGAATACATAGCACCATGCACCATATGATTGATAACACCAAAACCCAGAGCACATAATAGTACCACTAAAAACCCCAAACCTGCAATATGTCAGCATTTGAGCTATTAAAATTTTGCACCCAGGCATCCGATTAAAGTTTCAGTGTTGAACCATTGACAACAAAAGTGTCATAATTTTCATGATATATTTTGATTTAAATTTCATTTTAAGTTAGTCACATCTCATTCAAGGAGGGTGAAGAGTTTAAGTGGCAGTATCCAAATAAAATCATGCTAATTAATATTATATTAATTTATTGACAAAAACTGTTTTTTTCTCACTCCATGGAGAAAATACATTACAAGTATCTCAGTCATTGCCTTTAATTATATGCAGGTTTAATTATGAGCGTATGCGTGTGATGTAAAAATGTGGCTTAGGATCTCTTGCCTGTATTTGCCTGTGTGCTGGGCTTAAGTGAAGCCTTCAGATGTGGTGGGTTGGCCTCAGTAGGGGACAGTGAGGCTGAGGTGCTCCATACACTTTGGGTCCGCAGAGGAAACATGCTCCTCTCCCCCTGCTTAACTTCTCCTCCTGGGAACAATCGGCTGTGGAATATCAGACAGCACGTCAAAATTCTTAAAGAATCAGAACTTAAGTACCTCCTGTTAAAATGTGCAGATGCAGTTGAATCTTACATGTCCATATTACATGTACACCTAAAAAGGTGAATTAAAAAAGGACCACAAACGTTACCTTTGATAAAGAGCACTCTTTTTACCTTGTGCCTTTACTCCACTGTGTCAAACACATTCATATCATCTGTATCAGTTTTGAAGACTATCTGTCACCATAATTTCAGACATGGTCTGGTGGCTTCTGTCTGCTTTCCCTTTACCTGTAGTCCAAAGGTCAGAACTACAAAGCTCAGCTCACTCAAATGATAAGAAAGCCTGGATGACATGATGTGCCAGCACGCTGTTTCCAGCGTTACATACTGTAGTCTAGTGTTTGCACATGGAAATTAATGGGGCCTACTGAGGACTGGTAGAGCAGGTCAAAAAGATCCGGCGGTAATCCATGTTTGAGTTACATAATGGGTCACACCTCTTGTATATTTTTGTTCATATAGCTCACTATTCAAAATGTAGCAGGCTAGCAACTAAATGAGTACGGTACACACTTTTTCCCTTGCTTAGGAAATACTTATTTGGAGTCCGGTTATAATATATGAGGTTATATTCTCACAAAGGACGGCAGTTGAAAATTAGCCTGCTGGCTAACACTGGCACATTTACAGCAATGTCCATTAATGTGCACTGTCCTTTTAAAAAAAATAAAATGACAAAATGACAAGACTCCTCAGATCTGTCTTTACTGTTGCATATAATGTGCAGTGGGTGTGGACTGAGGATGGAAGTTTTGCCGTGGCAGTGCCATAGGTTTATATCAGGGGTGTCAAATGCACAGAGGGCCGAACTGAAAAATTGGGTCCAAGTCGAGGGCCGGATATGTTCAATATTTATTATTCAAAGAATACTCGATTGACGTAATACAAGTGCAGCAGCAGTGCACTGTGGTACTTGAGCATTAACAGTGTATGAAATACCAGCGGGCTAATTCTGATAGATATTAAATATTATCAGACGGGCCAAATAAAATCACATACCGGGCCGGATTTGGCCCGCCGGCCTTGAGTTTGACACGTGATTTATATGGTCAGGACAGATTTTCCATCTCTTGTGTGATTATCAGAGAACATTTCATCATCCAGAGTGAAAGTAAAAATAAATGATATGAGCGGATAGCTCTCCGTCCATCCCAGAAGGTTCTGTACTGTTTATATAGTGGCAGACCATGTTACTGTATAAATTGGATTGGAGTAAAGGCACACCATTTATGATAGATTCGCTATTTCAGCATACATAAAAATGACCATATTGTTCATCTGATGTGTGCAGGTTTGATGTTTGCAGCAGGCCAGATCTTAGTCAGTGAAAGCCCCTGAGGTAGACCAAATTACATGTTTGCCAAAGGATGCACAGTCTAGAATATCATTACTGTTGCTTCTGTGGGAGAGTGCCTTAGCTACAATGACAAGGGCATGCCCTCAGTTACTCATGAGAACAAACAGTGATTACGTGTCTTCCATTGTATTTCACGTCTCTGTGACTTATATACTGTATATGAGTTAACTGCCACAGGGAGTCCTAAGTAAACAAAAGTACAGTGTCATGGCATTCAGATGTATTCTTAGGCCAGCTTTCCTTCTCTACTTGAAAACACTGGGTACACATGAGAAGTAAATTGTTTAGTGGACTTGGTTGGTGCCCACAGCAAGTTTGTGCTGCAGAGAGAAAGAAAATCTACAGTTTCAAATTACAAAGCCTTATTGCAGATCACATTCCATGCTTTTTTTGTGTAAAAGCACTGCATAGCATTACAGAAGTAGGCCTAACATCTTCTCCATTACCAGGTGACACTATACTCTGAACCTACATGCCTATGTGTAATATAGGCATTGCAATAGTTTGTGACTTGGAGTTTGACTGTTATACATTGGACACACTTTAAACACCACACCCTGAAATTCAGGACAGATTCATGGTGCCTCTCCCTGGATAACACACAGACTCTCTCTCTCTCTCTCTCTCTCTCTCACACACACACACACACACACACACACACTCCAGGATGTAACCACAGGGCACCTGTTATTCATGTGTAATATTCAAAACGCCAACCACTAAGCCTGGGAATATTATGACTCATGGTGACACCTCTTTGTGGAAACACACAAGAACAACAAATCAAAATCCATGTTGTTGTGCTATTGTTGTCTATGACAACAACAGGTCCATTCGCTGTGAATTTTCCATGCTGACTTCTCTACATTTTGATTGAAATGCAGCTAAATTGCTAATAAAGCTGCACAACTACTCAATAACTATCTCTTACTGGGGAGCAAAAGTTGAACAACTGTCTTTACCTGCCTCTGATTACTTGCGCTGGCAAACCTTTACATATTAAGTGGTATTGAAGAAAGCATTATTTTCTTAAAGGTGCAGACTCAGAGTCTCTGTGCCACAGAGTAAATACTAAAACCTGCTGAATTCAATTCATAGAAAACCAGACCAGTTGTATTTTAAACTTACCCCACTCTCTCTGCCTCAATCATCCTCAGACGTTTGTCTCTCTCCAGCACCTTGCGTACAGACCGTCTCTCCTTGCGGTTCAAGAAGCTTAGATCTAAGTCTCTTTCCGCTGGAACTGCCATTGGTACTGCTTCTTTTCCCACCCACATTTACAATTTCTCTTTTAAGTCCTTTTCTGATTTTATTGTGTTATAAGCTCAGGATGGACCAGTCATTGTCTATTATCTCGATCTGGCACGGGTTTCTCTGGAAGTCCATGCCTGCCGGTGTCACACTAATCTGCATTTACTTTAAGTTGTGTGAGGGGCGTGTCTTCTCTGACAGGGATACTTGAGTCCTGCCCTTTAGCTCGGAGTGTTTGCCTGGAGGGAGGCACCAAGTTTTATCTGAGACTAGACAACTACAGACGGAGCCATGGGAGGAGGCCGCTTTAGATCCCTATGGGCAGTCACTCGTGATCTCTATGTAACTCAGTCATTACTGTTGTCATAAAGCCATTAAGATTGACTTGGAAAGTCTATATGTGAGTGTGTGTGTGTGTATGTGTGTATATATAGGCCTAGAGTGAAGCAGGTAACTAAAGTGGAAGAAATGTAGGTTATCCAAAGAGCTGGCTGATTGGAACTGCGTGCTATATTTCCACCCTCACACAACACTGAATGCAATGAAGGGATGGGCTGGAAGTATGGAGGACTGAAATAACATTATGTGTTCTGGTTCAATAGCTTTTTTCCTTGTCATGCAAATCAGAGCCACTTACTGTCTGAGAGGCATTCTGAGAAAATTCAAGAAGGGTGGGGTGCAAGTCTGCAGTGGCTCATAATGCTGGTTTAACAACTGGATTTTGCATGCTTCGAACATAGCCGGATGCCAGAGCAGATGCCATTCGTTCATTTTATTACCTATCTGCTTGACTAGTCATTCCCTGAACAAATGTATGAAGTTGGATTCATTAGGTACATAGGATTCATTAGATACATAGGTTAAAATGTTATATTTAAGTATAACCACTTAATAAACTTAGGCTAATAAACAATAAACATAATAAATTGTTCATGTTTTGATAATGGTGG
>JASCQY010009645.1:141-10567 GCA_030264315.1 Sardinella tawilis
ATTCACACACTGAGACTAGCCTAGCTGAGACTAGCCTATCTATTCACACACTGAGACTAGCCTAGCTGAGACTAGCCCTAACCCTATTCACACAGAGACTAGCCTATCTGAGACTAGCCTATCTTAGACTAGCCTATCTTAGACTAGCCCTAACCCTATTCACACACTGAGACTAGCCTATCTGAGACTAGCCTAGCTGAGACTGGCCTATCTATTCACACACTGAGACTAGCCTAGCTGAGACTAGCCTATCTATTCACACACTGAGACTAGCCTAGCTGAGACTAGCCTATCTATTCACACACTGAGACTAGCCTATCTGAGACTAGCCTATCTATTCACACACTGAGACTAGCCTATCTGAGACTAGCCTATCTATTTACACACTGAGACTAGCCTATCTGAGACTAGCCTATCTATTCACACACTGAGACTAGCCTATCTGAGACTAGCCCTAACCCTATTCACACACTGAGACTAGCCTATCTGAGACTAGCCTATTAGCTATCCTAATTGGATTGAGCTTTCAAAGCCCCACCATTACAATCCACTCACACCTAGACACGCAGTTTTAATACTGTGGACAATATTTACAATACAATATTTAAACACATGCATGCACTCACACATAAACACACATACACACCACACACACACACACACACACACACACACATACACACACACACACACACACACACACACACACATAGTGTTAGTTGGCATGCCAAGTGAGGCCTTACTCCTGTGGGGAGACCATCTGTGCAGATCTCTAGGGCAACATATGACACAGTTCCTGTGTACAAACAACCTGCGTCTGTGTGTGTGTGTGTGTGTGTGAGAGATAGAGAGAGAGAGAGAGAGAGAGGGAGAGGGAGAGAGAGAGAGAGAGAGAGAGAGAGAGTGCGTTCATGTTGTGCAGTGGGAAATCTGGATAGGGTGTGGAGTGCATTCCTCTGACAGATGGAGCTCCTCACGACTGTGTGTGAGTGTGTGTATGTGTTTGTGGTAGTCAGTGGGTGTGTTTGTGTGTCTGTGCGTGAGTGTGTGTGTTTGTGTGAATGTGTGTGTTTGCGTGAGAGTGAGTGTGTGTGTGTGTGTGTGTGTGAATGTCAGAGGTCTGTGCCCACAGTAATGACAGGCTGGTTCTAGACTCTTTGGCAAAGTTGCTGTTGGTGACGTCTGATAATTGCTGCCAGAGAAACACCATAATAACAGCCCTCCTCATTCTCTCACACACACACACACTAGCATATACATATGCACACACACACACACACACACACCCATAGATGTACACACACAGTAGAACACACACACATGCACACCCACACACATGCATATACATATGCACACACACACACACGTGTATACATACACAAAGAATCTAATCCAAGTCTCGCAGCGCAGTAGCCTACAGTGCAGTTTTTGTTATTTTGTCCAAATTTGCATTGGTGGCTGTACTATAGGCTAGTATGCAGCAGTAATAGGCCTACTAGACTATAGAAAAAATGCAGCTTTGATACTGCAGTATTTTTTAATAAGGGCTGAGAACAACCTTTGATAATAATAACAATAATAATAACGACTAGATTGTATTTCCTGCAGAAACTGCTGAAGTGTGCTTTCTCAAATGTGTCACGCTATGACAATGTCAGAGATATGACCAAATGCTTTTACAGCAAGTTTTAAATCTATACGCCTAAGACATCAAGAGATGTAAGCAACATCACTATAGATCCTGTGTGTGTAACTGTGCTGTGTGTGTCTGTTCTGTGTAGGCCTACATGTGTGTGTGTGTGTGTGTGTGAGTGTCTGTGTATGGGCATTGTATTCATGTGTGTCTTTACTAGTGTGTCTGTCTGTGTGTGTGTACCTGTGCTGTGTATGTCTGCCTAAATGTGACTCCCCGCGGCAAAATCAGTCGCTTGTCGCAACAGGCGTTTCCGAGAAAAACGTCTATTTATGTTGCTTGTGTTAAAATTATGGATTTTTTTTTGTTTGTGTTTTTAAACAGTGGGGGGTCTACACTTTACGGCCGCGAATACATTTTGCCAAAAAACTTACCTTTTCTATCCTAAAAACGTGAGTTTCTTGAGGTGAGGAATTCAACTCCAGCAGAACGTTAGATGTGTCTCGTTTTTACCGCTCTACTCTAATATTTACGGTAAATTCACTCGTTGACTTAAGTGAAGACATTTCCACTTTCAGTTTATGTCCCATTACAGTCATGCAAATATTATTGGCTAACATAACAACTAGCTACTTGCTCAAAGCTTTGCTCACAGGCTTTTCAGAAATTGCTTTCCATCATCTTAAGGCTACTGGCTCACACAGTGAAACCTATATTGACCTTAGCAGGTAACAGCAAAATAAAACACATTTGAGACAAGTACCAAAATGATGCCATTTGGTTTGCAACAGTTTTATATAAATACACAGCTATATACATATAAACAAATAAGTATATAAATAGACAGATTTGAGTATGGGCTATGAGATTAAGGTTAATATAAGGCCCCCCCACACACACACACACACACAAAAATTTATAAATACACATACACACACGATACACATACACACACGACCAGGCTACAATACAAGATGAATCTGTCTAAGCGACTCCGCTCCCGCTGAATGTTGCGTACACAGGAGTGCCCACGTACATTCCTCTGTGGCCCTGTTTCATCAAACAAATTGTCTGGCCTTGGACAAACCGTGTCTTTGTGCTTATCATTAACAAATTGTCTTATGTTCTTATAGAGGTAGTGCTGCCTCTCAATGGGCAGTCCTGGTGGTGGGATTTTCAGGGGCCTGCCACTGGGAAAAGTGGCACCTGGTGCTAGAACTTGAAATCTCTTCTCCTCATCATCTGTGCACTCCTTTGCAAACACAGCCCCTGGAGTTCTGGCATCGAACCTGAAGGAGATTGAATGAAGAGGTAAGGACAAATAAAACAAAATATTACACAACCAGAATACAACAAAATTTTAAATAAATGAATTAATAAATAAACACATATTATTAGTAGAGCATTCAGGAATGAATCACAATGGGGAAGGATATAGGTCTACTTTAATGTACTATTTGTCAGGTATTGATAATGTAGATTTATTGAAAATGCTGAATTGCTAGTTTGAAAGCAAGTGGGAACTACAGCTGTGAAAGTGTTAGCTGAAATACTCCTGCAAGTCTGATCCCCTTAATCAGCAGAGCTGCCGGACTAGCAGATCATGTAGAAGCCAATGCTATAACTTCGGAGTGTGAACCGAGATGTCATTTTTTAAAAAGAAATTCTTCACCAATCGCTACTGTTTGGCCGTGACATATGTTACGCGCTGGAATGCATTGTTTGAATTCTCTGTTCGCTGATTTGCCTGTCACTGTTGAAATGAAGCAAACGAAGCACTAGGTGCCACTAGCCTGGCTACGCATTTGGCCCCCGGGCCTTAGTTTGGCCATCCCTGCTATACATAGAGCTCAACCATACCATCATAAAGATTTAGAAATTGTAATGAGTTTTAGGTACTTTGTGTTCTATCAGTTCAATCATACCTAAAGTGCTGGTACTTCTTTATTCCAGGGACTGGCCTACAAGAACTGTGGAAGAAAGACTGCCAATCAAACACAGGTACAACAGAGGTGCCATCTTCTCTCCCTGTGACTTGCGCATGGTTCACAGAAGCACTCCCATTTACCACCTCTTCCAGTACACTGAGACACGGCACATCACTTCGCTTGATGGCTCGCTTTAACAAGCCAAAGCACCAGTCAGGAGCAAATTTTGTGTGCCCAGGAATCATGAAATTCAGGGTTATGCTTTTGTGCTGGCCTGTTGCAACTCTCCACGCAAAGTACCAAATGACAAAGCGATTTTTATTTTGTCCTGAACAGTTGTCGCAGTGGAGATCTGCATCTGCCTCGCCTAGACCGTAATTCAAGAAATCGTAATCTAAGTACGAAATTACGGCATTGGATCCCTTGCTTACGCAGTGAGCTTCATCAATCAAAAAATGTATTTGCCGAGGAATCCCTTCACAGCAGACTCCAAACACACCCACTTTTCTTGGAACCAAAAAGTAAATGGGACCAGGCTGCATGGGGGTCCGCGGCAAGTGCACTTGCTGGGCAAAATCAAAACTGTAGTGCATGGAAAAAGGGTGGGAGCAGGGAGAATTTCGAGACAGCTCAGTGATGCTATTTTCCTGACATGTAGTTTTAGATTTGTTTATCATGCCATTGTACAGGGCCCTCTCTTTCTGAACTGCAAGTAGGTGCTGCTCTTGCAGCTTTACCCTCTGACACTTCTCTATATCAGGGAGGTTGGCGCTTTTATAGATGATTGTATTGTTGCGTTGGCAAGTCCAGCAAAGGTCTGTTCTCGGCCTGGCTGTCAGAATGTAGGGACAAAGTTGGGTCCAGGTGTTAAAAAAGCTACTGCTTCCCATGACCCTGTGCTCTGAAAATAAGAACACACTGACAGTCACCACAAAACATGACACATCATCTTAGACCTAGTGTGCTGCTACAGTGTATGAAAAGACTAATTCCTAAAATGCATCCTCCAACACAACAGCCTGTGACTCATTCATCCACCAACACCACAACAGCCATTCTCAACTTTCACACTTCCTTTGCTTCAGTCCTACTTCCTCACAACAACTTCAACCTAACATCACACACCTTCCACTCCTAACCCCTGCACATCACCACACAGCCTTTAGCCACATCACACACAACTGCCACACAGCATTACTCCTACTCATACATAAATCATTCACTTTGTTTACACAAACCTGTGTTCACAATCCTTTCTCTATATTTGCTGTAGACCAACTCCTTAGTATGGGAAGATGGGATTAGTGTTGTGGCATCCCTTTTGAAACCTGGTGTGCGACCGGGCAGCACAAGGGCATGCTCCTCAGCATCGCTTTCTAGAAACTTTACCGCACGCCTCACATCTTCCAAATGAAAGGAGTGCCTGCTTTCTCGTCCTCCAGACTTTTTTTCTTTTGGCTGCAGACCATTTTCTTTATAATGTCTTAGAAGACCGGTTAGGCGATCTTGACTAATCCTTAGAAAAAAGGCAAGGCAAATAAGAACTACCATCACTATCACTCCTGCTGATATTAGATTTTGACCATATATTATCGTAGCCTAGTTGATGTGTTTTGCTCTGCAGCTCAGTGGATTAATGTGTGTTTTGTCACAAACTGAGATGTTAAAAACTCACCAGGACGGGCCTATCAATACAGCTTGAGGTCTAAGTTCTTTTTGGGTGAGGTTCAAATTGAATAGAAATATTATGCAAGGATACAAGCAGACTTAAAAGGCAATGTGACTGTAATCTATCTTTTTGTACTTTTCCTTTCTTTCATCTACTGTGCTTTTATTTTTTTGTCCTGCTGAACATTGAACTGTCTTTATGTATAAAATGTGCAATATGTAAATAAACTTGCCATGCCTAGCTGTCTGCTTACATCAAAATTGTGTGATACCCCCACCTCCCTGCTACACCTGTGGCTATAAATCCAGTCAGTTGGGGCAGCCATGGCATACTGGTTAGGTTGGACCATGGCTGAAGTGCTCTTGGGCAAGGCACCTCTCCCCTCACTGCTCCCCAGGCGCCGCAATAAGCAAACAGCCAACTGTGTGCTGTCACTGCTGTGGCCTACTGGTTAGGTAGCCTGGAAATCCAAACCCTGATAATCTTTCAGATTACGAATCTGGCCAGGATCAATGTAAATGGCATACCTCTAGCGGTGGCACCAAGCATTCATTTCAAAGTCTCACTGCAGGCAATAGATAACGCTACGATCAATCACAACAAGGAACGATTCAAGCCAGCACTGTCGTCATCATTTTAGCTTGTCTTTGGCCCGCCTACGTCAGAGGCACCGTTCTGATAAGTTACCTCAATTTTTTGAGGTAGTTTACGGATCTTTGTTAGAGTATCTGCAGCACAATTCAAATTGTGCTCTTGCGAGATCTCCGGACTTCCAGGATCACAGGGCCACAGACTCGTGAACACAGGGTGGTTTGGGTGGGAGATTTGACTGACTACTAGGAAAAATCTGACTGAAGGAAGAGGTAAAACACTTCCCCAATTCAAGATCCAAGGCAGAAGAGCCCTTCAGAAAGACACCTAACCCCTCACTACTCCTAAGGGCAGCAGCAGTATGATTTAGTGTGTCACTGTGTGTGTGTGTGTGTGTGTGTGTGTGTGTGTGTGTGTGTGTGTGTGTGTGTGTGTGACTAATCATGAATGGGTAAAATACATAAATATACATAAATAAATTTCTCTAAAGGAGAGCATACTACATATTTAAAATACCAGTACATACTTACTTGTGAAGAAATTTAAATGTTTGCCGACATATTTTTCTTCCTTCCAAGCAGAAGGTGGTGCGCTGATGTTGTCTGGTTTTCTGGTGTTTTCTTTTGCTGCATGCAGTCATTCTTGAGATATTCACCGTACAGGAAATCTTCCCCTGTAAAGTCAGCATTTGGTCTCCTGAAACAACATAGCATAATATGAACAAAAACAAATTCTGTTGCCATACATGATAAAACATTAAAAACACATACACAGATGCACGTCTATAATCTACTTACTTGGTGTCATTTCACACATTCTATGCATCATCATCTCTGTCGGTATAAACTGCCGGTAGCAGGGCAGGCCATCAAAAAGCATGCACACACAACTGAAACAAAGATTTAAAAATTAGAATAAAACCAGCTCTAGGTTTCCACAGTGTAAAACTATAAGGATCTTGTCCTTATGTCGTTGTATCCGGTCATGGGGGGGGGGGGGGGGGTCCTCCTGTGTGTGTGTGTGTGTGAGGGGCAAGGGTGGGAAGAAGAAATGTCTGGGGTGAAATGGTGTGGGGCAGTGGGAGGGGGGGGTAGTTATGGTGAAAGAATGATGTGTACTATACGTATGTAGGGGTTGGAGTGTGTGTGGTGGGGGGCGGTGTCAGTGTTCTGTGTATGTAGGTCACTGGCTTGCTGATGACGCAGTGGGTTGGTGGGCTGTATGTTATCTCTATATGGGTTGGCTTCCTATGATGCAGTGAGATGGGGTAGTTAGGTTAAGGTGGTCTGTGTGTGTGTTGGGCGGGAGGGGGGAGGGCATGTGCTTGGGGGAGGGGATGGGGGTTAGTAAGCATGTATGGTTGATTTAGTAGTGTGAATTTGACAATAGCGTTTTGTTTGTTTACATGGAACATCAACAGAAGTGGCATCATTCAGATCTCCTAGTTCAACTTTAAGAAGTGTTGTGAGTGTTGAGGGGTGCATGGAGAAGTGTGGGACATATAAAGTGTCGCAGTCAGGTGTGTGTGTGTGTGTGTGACAAATGTATTATTTTTTTTGTACTCACATCACATGCTCATACCACTCTGGTCATGGCCCTGCCTTTTCCCCTCCTCCCCCCCAAACACACACTCATTCTGCTCAGCTACACATAATTGCCTTGCTGTTTTCCTACCATTTTTGCACACTATGACAAATACATACAATTTCACTTCATTTCTTACATCCAGTAACTGTAATACATGTGGCAGTAAAATAGCTTGTATCCTGGTAATGTCTGTATTGACATAACGTTAGCCTACGACACTAGCATCCACGCATGAAAGACAACAGCCACACGCTAATGTTATTAGCCTAATTGTTGTATTTCATGTGACCTGAAGAGTGGAATACTACACCAAAACCCTTACGTTGAATACCTATTTACGAGACAAAAATAACGTTTTATTGGTGTTGAAGATGTAACAGAATTTACTTTTAGAAATGGCCCAATGTAAACATGGGCTTGGCTACATGATAGGCTCGTGGGCTACTGAGTTGCAATAACGTTACAAGTTTTCTGTGAATGCATTACTAACCTTTTGGCCTATAAACCCAAGGTTACATTAAAGCAAATACTTCAGACGCATCCCTTTTTAAATTTAAGTTAAGGTTAAAGAAAAGACTTACCTGAACTTGGAAGCCCTCTCCCATTCGAGGTAATTCTCTGGGTCACTCAAGGCGCCTGCTGAAGGAGAAAGCTCTGCAGATTCGGGTTCGTGTTCATCCTCAGAACCGTCACTTTCGGATTCGGTCGTCTCCCAGGAACTATTAAACTCAGACACAATTTCTTGAATCTGAACACGGTCTGCTGAACTGAACAAACAAACTCCGGGCTCCCCTGCTGCATCCATCTTCGTTTCCAAGTTAGGCTAACGTGCCTGTCCTGTACCTTGTTACAACGTAGCCTACCGTATATTCAATGTAGCTGCGACCTTTAAAAGAGTCGGTGAGGGTTGAGCCGACAGTCGACTTCAGAGGCAGATTTCTCCGTTTCTCTCTTGGCATAACAGGATGAACACAACTACTTTGAATGTGTATATCTCAGTCATATGACGTCCAATTCATTCGATATAGGTATCGTTTTGAAGGTTGATTTATGCCCTTTCACGAAAACATAATTACTTAATTTTGACAAATTGAGCAATGCGACTGGTTTTGCCATGGAAGGTCACAAATATGTGTGTTTGTGTGCATGTGTGTGACTGAGTATTGTATTCATTTAAGTGTGTGTGTGTGTTTGTGTATGTCTACTGTATGTTGTGTGTGTGTGTACTGAACATTCTATTTGTTCTTGGAGGACAGCTTCCAGCAAGCCCCCATTGACTTTGTATTGGCCGAAGTGTCTCGACAGCTTTTGCGATGTCTGGCAGTAAAAATAACAATGCCTAAAAGATGTCATGAGTCATTATGAATGAACACCAAGTTGAAGAAACAATGGAATTTTGTACAAGCCATCAAACTGAAAATTGAAACTTTAAGTTGGGGTAGAAGTGGCTCAGACAGGCGAGTGAAAGCAGCTGCCTCTGAAAAGTAATGGGGCTGCGCATAGCACATTCCCCAGCATTTGAAACATTCCCATACAAGCTTTTAGTGTATAAATGTATGTATTGGTTCCATTATGTACAGAATGCAGTAATATAGAAATCAATGTGGATGAAAAGCAAATCGATATGAATGTAGTCAAAACGTTGTTTACAAATGCTTTGCGATTAGTAAGCTAACGTTAGCTATCGCTAACAAACATTCAGGCAGCTTTAGCTTTGCTGTCTGCAGCTCATTACGCCTGTGACAACTCGTGAAACTTTGTTCAGGTTAACAGAGATGTATTGTCAACAGCATAGAGAGGCATGACAAGCTCTTAATAAACTGTTGAACTGAAACAAGCTCTTCATGACAGAGATTTTGCACGGAGCTAGCGTTAGCAGACGAATAAAGCTGTAATAACAAGCTTACCCGATACAGAAGCACGTATTCAAGCACGTATTACATTAAGAGCCAGAAGAGCAAGATGACACTCAAAAACTTCATGTAAAATCCTTATGGATAGCTTCACGGTAGACATGAGTTGTATGACTTATTCTCCGATAAAATAATTTGGGCAGCAGTCTCCAGTTTTAAATGAAAGTCTGCTAACCTGCCAAATAGCCATCTGTAAATCTAAATGAACACGTTTGTTGGGCTGCTCATAAAGCACTTTGTACTGCCTTTGTAGGTTGTCAGTAGTGATCACTGTGTGACACATGCTTAGATTATCATTTTATTTTTTTGTTACTGAGTCAAAAATGACCAGATTGTATAGTTTGTCCATTCAAAGTCAATCATATGTAGCGCGAAGCTGCCCTCCAGGCAGATTTTGTACTTAGTAGGGGTAGGAGGGGTCCACAGTAGTTGCTTTATTTATGCCTCCTTTCTCTCTGTGGCCGCATCTGAAACAGGAAGGTAGTGACTTCCAGCCTCGCAGTCTTCGCCGTCTCAAAAGTTTCCAGCCGTAGAAGGCATCGAGGCACCAGCTAAAAACGTTTTTCGGGCGACCTAGCTAGATAGATAGCTAATTAGAACGCCGTCTGTCAGAGTAGACACAGAGGTTGCGTCCGAAACGGGAAGGTAGTGACTTCCAACTTCCAGCCGAAGAAGGCATCGAGGCACCAGCTAAAAACATACATTTCTAAGTCGAGGATGCTTCCTTGGTAGCACACTGGCCTCGGAAGCCGCGCACTAGGAACACGAGCATTCAAACCACATGAACATTCGAAATATCGTAACATTTGAAATCCTTGAACATCGAGGATCCATCAGTGCAGCCTTGAAAAACCTTCAAAAGAAGGACTCTGCACTCGGTAGAATTTCGAAGCATCCTTGACTTTGGAACAAGTGCTTGGCGAGGTGCGATGACATTTACATTTTGCATTTATCCAAAGCGACTTACGAACGAGGATAAACATTCAAGCAAACACACAATGTGAAGGAAACTAAGCTAAGAAGTGCTAAAAAAGTGCATGCTGTTGGAATAAGTCAAGTGCAAGGCTTAGTAGAAGTGCATCATTTAGGCCTGGAGAAATTCTCG
>JASCQY010009724.1:0-10562 GCA_030264315.1 Sardinella tawilis
TGTGTGTGTGTGTGTGTGTGTGTGTGTGTGTGTGTGTGTGTGTGTGTGTGTGTGTGTGTGAGTGTGTGTGAGTGTGAGAGAGAGAGAGAGTTCCCTAGTGGGCAAACCTTTGATTCTTCACATGTTTTATACCTCTGAAGCATCTCTTGGCAAACAGAAGGTCCTCAAGGCTGTTAAAAATAAACAACTAAATGAAATAAAGCTCCATAAACAATGGCTGTGGCTGTAGAGCAGACATTTCCCCGAAAAGATGTCTATAGTATATGGCCTATATACAGCCATGGGCGTCTAGACCATAGGCCCTGAACAGACCACAAAAATATAGTCTACAAAAGACCCTCTGGAGCGAGAATAAAACAGACTCTGTACTGTTAGTATGATCAGTTTTTATTTATTTTCTGTATAACAGCATGTGACAGAATTGACCACACATTTCAACAGAATTAATGATCAATTCATAATTAATGAGGGATGTAATATAGTGTGATAGATAGATAGAGAGAGAAGCCATCTGATCTGGTTGGCCTTATAGGGAAGTTTAGCTTCAATTATGCTCCCAAAACAGTAGCTTAGCCCATAGGCCAGGGCTCAGGGCTGAGGGTGAGATACAGTCAGATCAGTCTCAGACCCTCGTTTGCAGGTTGTCATGCAAAACCAGAACAGAGCAGCATCATGATAGAGTGCTCAGGAGAAGGAGTGGCTGACGAGTACCAAAACGGTGTGCTATTATCACAGGTTATGTGTGTTAGACAAGTGTAGGCCTACATAAAGTGAACACCAATACTTCTATGGGCGGGCCTTAGCCAAAGGTGAATTCCAATTTATTTCTTCTAAAACCCCCTAGAAGAAAAAAAGAACAACAACAAAAACTGAGCTGAATTTAACCATTTGTTTCTGAGAGAATTGCTATACAAAGCCACACTTCCCTCAGGACAGAACCAGATAGGTTCATGTGCCTTTTCCCATGCAACCAGGTTGCTAATCTGTTAGCAACTTGGTTGGTTGGCAATGGGCAATTGCATTACGACCAACAAAGTGGCTTAATTGGTCAGCAACCACACTTTTGGGAAATGGACCCCAGCAACGCACTATGGGTCCAGGCTAGAGGAGTCCCACAGTTGGCAGGTATAGGCCATGGTTAAGGCTTCTGATGCTCCTCTCTGTGCAGCTGTGCTGGGCAGGCAGCCACTGGTCCTAATACTCTAATGCTGTCCTCCTGCGAGCGGCGCCTATCGCCCACTGCAATCTTGTCCAGGGGCTCGGCAGGCTTTCCCAAGGTGAATTCCTCTCTCTTTAAGCAAACACCTCCTAATGGGCCCCAGCAGGCAGCATCCAGGCAGGCAGGCAGGCAGGCAGGAGGGCCTTACAGCGCACAAGAGACGGCAGAGACATCCTAACATGACTCAGCAGGGAAAAAAAAACAAAACAACGACTGAAACGTGTGTGGAAAATAGTAGTATTTAACTTATTTAGCTATTTAATAAATAAATGAACAAAAACAAACAAAATAATAGATAAAACTCCATAATTAAAAGCCATTAAAAGCCATAATTACAGCACTGTGAATAATGTAATTACAACACAATAGAGAAATAAAAATGTGTCTGGGTGTTGATCTGTCTGTGTGCGAGCCAAAAAACTTAGTACTGAGTACTGGCAGAGATGCTTCTCTATCCATCAGAAGTATGGTAAAATGGGCAGAAAGTATACTCTCTACCTGACATGATGCTAGTCATTACTATACCTCGAATTACTCCAGATATACACTACACTGCACTACACTGTACTACACTATACTGCACTATACTATACTACTACTACCACTGTGGAAACAGAAATTCTGCTGTTTATTATAGACCATTTCAGGTTCTAATTCCATAGCTGGACAAAACAGTGCTTGAACATTCTATCTTGGTCCCCAACTACTTCCTGTTACATTAACATAACATAGAATGTTAATCAGGAAGTCCTGGGGGACCAGCTTTGGAACTAGAACCTGAAATGGTCTATACTACTACTACCGCTATGGAGACTGAGAAGCCATCAGTTAATGTCATGTGCAGTTGATGCAGCAGCTGTGGAGGGCTCAGATATTGACCAAGAGTGCAAGTCATCTCCGCAGTGCTGGTAGATGCAGCCCCCTCTTACTGTAACACAGAACACAGTGTTCCTGGCAATAGGAATGTCCCAAAATCCTTTAGGCCTGGACTTCCAATCAGGCGAACAGTGGTGAGAAATGCCTCGCGTTACTAAGTGACCCAGCGCACCGCTCTCTTGGCCGCAATATATCCCTCAACACATTACCATGGGCGTTGAAGCCTGTTACGGCCCCTTCTGAACAAAAACAAAAGGCAAGTATGGAAGCGTGGTTGCCCGCCTTTCCTGACAGATTCCATACCTCGGTCCTGATCCCGGACAATGTAGGCCTACACACACACACACACACACACACACACACACACACACACGCACGTACGCACGCACAGACACGCACACACACAGACACGCATACAGTACACACACTCTAGCTCCTGACTCTACATAAAATGGACCCTCACACAGACACACACACACATGCACACTCACATTCACTCATTTCACTTTCGGCTGACCATCCTGGCGTCCGTTTCCCAAAAACATAGTTGCTAAGTTAGCAACCATGTTGGTTAGCAATGGGAAATTGCATTGCAACCAACATAGTTACATATAGTTAGCAACTATGCTTTTGGGAAACAGACCCCTGGTCTTCCCGTTAACGAGATTATTTCCATCGGCCATCGGTCATCGTGAGTGCCTTTCAAAGTGCTGTAATTTCACCTCACATTGGAATCCTCTCTCTGGGAGTGATTGCTTGCACATCCCCAGCCAAGGGATAGGGAACACCAAAAATGAGGATTATTTCCTGTTGCGGCTCCACCAAGTGCCATGCCAGTTCTCAGCCGTCAATAAAAAGTTTAGCACGACTCTGCAGTGCTAAATGAGTTATCCAGTATAATGAGCTGGCAGAACAAAGCTCTATTCAAGTTGACAGAGGGGGAGAAAGAGAATCAAATTGTATTTGTGGCAGTTTGAGGTTCAAGGGGAATCTGTGTGGTAGTGTAAGACTAAGAGGGAATCTATGTGTGGTAGGTTTAGGTTAAAGGGGACCTAAGTGTGGTAGTTTTCGGTTCAAGGGGAATCTACTGTATGTGTGTTAGTTTTAGGTTCAAGGGGACATATAATATAACGGATGAACGAAGTTACCTGGTTCTTTAAATTGATCAAAAATAAGCTCAGATGCAATTTAACAGCCCAATTAAAATCCTATTGATGTTCTGCATGTGATGCAGTGATAGCTCCTGCCACACCCATGTGTGGCAAATTCGAGAATCGAATAAATGTGTTGCAGTGGGACCCGCCCAGCAGCTGGCTGATATCAGTGAGATCTATCCTCAGTTATGTCTTGTTAAGTCTGTTGCTTTAATGATTGGAATAAACCAACATCTTAAGGTTTAATAAAAATTCTTCAATTAATTTCCTTAGAATTTAATCATATGTTAACCATCGTTTCACATGCACACACCCGTTTTCTCTCACAGTAACCCCAGTTGCTATGGACTCAAATGCCATTATTGGCATTGTTTTTATCAGTTTTTATGCGTAACTTGCCTTCTGACCGTGACCCTATTACTTTAGCATCATAAATGAGTTTCTGGTACTACCAGCTTCTAACCACCACAATGAATGAACAGGTACAGGCTTATATTTCACTTCACCGATATGTAGTTCTATTGCCTTTTGCTATTCAGCACAATAGATCACATGGTCACGATAGCGTGCTTGCAGAACATCAGTATTTAGGCTGGGGATTTTCTGTTTCCGTTTTATTTCTGTTTAATCATTGTTCTGTTTATTTAGCGTATTACTAAAAATTCTTCCTTTCACAGTAGGAGAATTAGTCCCAATCTCCTTTTCGCTGCTGTTTTTACCTGTATATTTATGTGTGTGATCTTGAATCTTGAGCTAGCGCTGGACTGGCTGCCCTTTGAAATAGCGATCTACCTTAAAGGAATTCTCCGGAGTGGATTCACTCCAGGGAATTCCTTTAAAGACACACTGGGGGCGCTATAACGCAGTGGGCTAAAGGCCTCTTACTAGAGACCCAGGTACGAATCCGACCCAAAGTCATTTCCTGATCCCTCTCCATCTCTCTCTCCCCCCATCATTTCCTGTCAGTCTCTTCTGTCCTATCGGAATAAGGCCCAAGAATACACTTCAAAAGAGCCTCACACACACAAACACCGCTAGTTATTTTTGTTTACAGTAGTTTACTGCTCCAGGCACTCTCTGAGCATCTCCAAGGCAGGCTGCTCTGTCTAGCTGTTAATGAGAAAAGCACTCCGTCTCACTCAGTGCAGTCTCAGTAGTGCCTGCCCTGCCCTGCCCTGCACTGCTGCCCATATTAAAAGTTAGAGTTTGACAGTTGGTGCTCACAGCAGGTGGCATTCTATTCGCAGACATAAATTTCACCCTGAATGGAAAAAAGGCCCATTACAGCATGGGTGGGAAGGGCACCAGAGAGGACGAGGGACAGCTAGTCAGGTTCCCCTTCACTGGTCCTGTGATTTCCTGCCCAAGAAACTGCTGTGATTTGACTTTCATATACACATAAAAGTGAACATTTCCCAGTAAAGGTGATGTGAAAGTCTGAGAGACTGCATATGACACTAAAAATATACTGCACATGATGCTAGAAAATACATTGCGCATTATACTATGAAATACACTGCATTATCAAATACACTGTACATTACACATACACTGCATATGACATTATTAAACACGTTGTAAATGATACTACCCAATATACTGCATATGACACACTTCCTCCCTTGAGGTCTGGGTCAGTTTCATGGACAGACACACTCAGATGACATCTTATGTCTGGTGTGTCTGATCTGACTTCCAATCAATCCAAGCAAAGAGTGGCGACTTAAAGCAAAGGTTCGGAGTAATATCCAATCACAGCGCTGTTTTACAAGCTTGGTGAGTGTTGTTGATATCAAGGAAAGCGAAAGAATTTGGAAGAATAAAGACAGAGTGGCGAGAGTACTGTTTAGTGTTTACGCTAATTTAATGGAACTGGTAAGCCCAGTTTCACTTTCGTTTTCCATGTTCCAGTGAGTTAGCGTAAGCTGCCAATTCGCTATTTCGTCTATGTTGTTCCAAATCCTTTTGCTTTCCTTGCTATCGACAGCACTTACCAAGCTCGTATGACAGTGCTATGATTCGAATTACTCGAAACCTTCGCTTTAAAGGAGAAATCCAGTGTGAGTCAATCAGTAGGCCTGTAGATTGATGTTGCTAAGCGCTGTCAGTATAGCCTGGCAAGCCAAACTATACACATGAATTGTATAGTCTGGAATTGGACTGTTCACAGCGCTGCAGCCCTTGCATCCAACAGACAGCCCTTTCGTCATCGTGCTAAGCCCGCCCTAATGACTCACTACACAGATAGAGCGTTCTGAATGGTTCACTGCAGGTCGTGACGGGCTAGGATTTGCCTTTACCGTGAGAGACTAGACCAAAAGCCAGGCATGAATATTTCTGCCGTTATGCTATTGGTCTAGATGCTAGGCTACTGTCAGTAGGAATGAGAACACAAGAATTCGGTGCTAAAAAGACACAAGATCAAAAGTAAACATTATATGTGTAAGTGCACTGATCCATCCATTGTCAGGGAAACAGGACCCAGATCTCTTTCCTTGTCAGCTGATGTTTTGAGAGTGTGAGTGTAGCAGTGTTTGAATTTCATGGTGGAAACCCTCAGACTAAGATAGGGCTATGCATGTGACTGCTGACTGCTCTCAGGTCTCTTAAGGTTTAAGCTGAGGTCCCAGAGACAAAACAACAGACCCAGTTTCTGACAGTGTCAGTTCAAGGTGTGTGTGTGTGTGTGTACTGTATGTATGTGTGTGTGTGTGTGTGTGTGTGTGTGTGTGTGTGTGTGTGTGCAGGAAGTCATGTAGTAAGTATGTTGTTGTTGTGACAGTCTGTTGCTGCAAACATCAGAGTGTAGTGGCTAGTACTCTGTCGACATCCTCGATCGTTTCAAACAAGGTCACCGACACACAGCCAATCACCACTTGAAGCTGAAAAGTACAGGTTCTATATAGAACCACGGTTCTCTGCCAAAGAACACGAGCCATGGCCACACGCATCATGAGATCACATTCCACCCTCCACAGACAACACATACCTGACCTGATTGTGCGTATGAGTATGTGTGTGTGTGTGTGTGTGTATGTGAGAGAGAGAGAGAGAGCGAGAGAGAGAGAGAGAGCTTGGTACGCAAGGGTGGTGGGGTTAGATGTTCTAGAAAACACAAACGTCAACCTTAGTCTTGTGTTACTGCATACAACCACCCTGTAAGCATCCAACACCGCACAGAGGTTGAGAACAGCACTGTATATATACCGTACATTCAAACAGAATCTCTATCAGCTTTCAACTCTGAGTCACTACTTACAGTATAATGTATGAGGAAACACTTTCAAGTGTCTGTTCCCAAATAATGTGATATGTCTATCTGGGGTACCCTATTGGAGAGGTGGATTCGCAGGAGACTGTAAATCATATTATAAAGTACATGTTTAGGGGTCCTGCTGTGACTTAAATATGCTGTGATCATACAACAAGTATCAGTCTCATAGAAAAGTCAGTTGGAGGATTTGTAGTCAAATGAGACATTAAACGGTGCCCGATCACTTTGGAAAATAAAGTAATTTAAAGTAAATTTGGGCAATATGAGCCACTCTGGAGAAGGCTTTGATCTTTTGAATTAATCTGAAGTGAAGGTAATTTGAAACTGATTTGCGCAGGATTATATGAGTTGGTGAGCGCATTAAAGCAACCCGAGACTGATTTGGGTGATAGCTGTATTATTGGTGGGCACGGTCTCGCATCGGTCTCCTGGGTACAAGCTGGCAGTGCCAACTGTGCCAGCTCCATGGTGAGGGAGAAGCTGGCACGTGACATCTGCTGCCTTTCTGCCTGATTACCTTAAATGGGAGTCTGATCAGCAGGCCATTGGCGCCATGCCCTGCACCAAATCAATGACCTAATAACCCATCTACACACACACACACACACACACACACACACACACACATACACACATGTGTCAGTGGAACAAGAATAGAAGAGTATGGAGGAAGCTACAAGAAGATGCAGACTACAAACACATGCAACATCTATCAGTGATGTGTAATGTTAGCCAGCTGGTGCCATCCATTGGTTTTGCGCTATGTAGCCTGCCGTATACGTACAATATGTACAGGATATGCTTGGACTCTCGTTAGCAACAGATGCTAACACTCATTGGTTTTGACTTACAGCACATGCTAGCACACAAGCTAGCAAGTCGTGAGTACAGTCCTACTGTAGACAGGTGCAGGTAAAAACACAGGCTACACATGCATATGTAGCCACAAACACAAAAACACACACATAAACACACATGCACAGGCAGACAGTTCCAGGTGCCACTGTGTAATGATGTCTTTCTATACACCTGCTCACAGGCTCATTCAGAGGCTTCTTCAGATGATCGTGTTCCCCCAATAAGCATTGCATTCATAAGCACTACAAGACACTAGAGAATGCACACACACACACACACACACACACACACACACACAGCAAAGTAGCAGAGATCCAGGAAAGGGACACTATCGAAGTAATTGATACTTCAGACACACACACACACACACACACACACACACACACACACACACACAGACACCTACATGCACAGTCAAACACACATACACACAGGCACACACACACAATTGCTAGAAGGGACTGGTACTCCAGAGAGCTGAAAATCAATCAGAGAGCAGAAAAATGAACACTGTCATACTGCCACTGGCTGAGCTCTCAACAGCTAAATAACACACACAAATACACACACACACACACACACACACACACGCACACACACACACATGGGGACACAGGGGAAACTGGAGTTTTGCCATTGGCTGGTCTTCCTCTTGAAGAAACAGGCATCTTTCTGAATGAGCTTAAGCCTAATCGCCTGGCCACACACTCACTGTGTGTGAGTGTAAATTTGTGCATGTGAATACAGAGAAAGAGGTGTGTGTGTGTGTGTGTGTGAGTGAAAGAGAGAGAGAGAGAGAGAGAGAGAGAGAGAGAGAGAAAGCAGCTAAAGATGAGAGCAAGTGAGTGAAGCCCAGTCCAAGTCAAATGCATAATTCATGAGAGCTCTGAGCGTTTGTGATTCTTGTTGTACATTCTCAATTTCAGCCTGACAGATCAAAAACTCTCTCTTTTCCTCGCCTTCCCCTCCCTTTCACCTTCACCTTTCAAGTGGGCGAGATTACACCTTAAGGAATCGTTTAAAAAACGGTTATGCTTAATATGCGGTAGTCTGTATTCATCGCAATCTCTCTCCCGTTCTCAGTGTGTGTGTGTGTGTGTGTGTGTGTGTGTGTGTGTGTGTGTGTGTGTGTGTGTGTGTGTGTGTATGTGTGTGTTATCCGAGTCGCGCTAAGGTTCACGCTGAATGTGTTCTCAACCGGAGTGTGCGCAAGAGCTTAGGATTCCTTGGAGGTGATCGTGTTGCCCTTCGCTTCAGCAGCACTACGTGCGGCGCACCACACCTTTCAAAGTCAATGTTTTACTACTGTTTATACTATTAATGGCGCATACGATCAGCTCCACAAGGTTCGTGAGAGACGGCCGTCAGAAAATGCGGCTCCTGGCCTGTCTTTTACTAGGATAACCCGGGTCAGGGTGGCGGGGGGAGTTAAAAGGACAGCAACGTCAAACATGTTCTTTCGACAGTAACTTAGGCGACTTTATCTGACAGACGTGCTGTTTGAGCCGTTTGTGCTTCTCATTACGGAATCTCCCAAAATGATGTGTAAACAACTTGTAGACCGTACAACAGAAACCCCCACAGACAAACGGGCACAGTAGCTTCCTGGCGCCTGCATTGCAAGTAAGTTGCCAGGTCATTTGCATGAGCTACTGTCGGTCTGTGAACGTTAGTTCTGTTCCACCAAACAGCGTTACATCAAGGCGAATGGAGTACAATCAGTCACATTAACAGCGAACAGACCTCATTTATCTTCTAACAATGACTGCGTCCTACTCTGTACAGTTGATATCGCGGTTCTAACTTTGGAAGAAGAAAAGGAAATAAAAAAAACAGAAAACAGAAATTGTTTTATGGCTCCTTTTCATTCATTGGGTGAGACAAAACATAAACCAAGCAGAAGGAGGTTTAAACAATATTGTACTGAAGTCATACCTTAGCCATATGGATACCTATGGCACGTATGGGTAGCCTAATCTATGTTGCCACGAATCCTGTCAGATCGAGCCAATCGCCCTGTCAATGAAAATCAAAATAGGCTACACTCCAGGCTACTTAGTCCAGTAATTAACTGAATTTAATAGAATAAAATTATTCACAACAGCTACAACTTATTTTATCGATTCTTACTTATAGTTGGGGTATTTTTTGTACATAAATGAAACAGTCCAGATTTTGGGTATCCTTCACGTGTTTTTGGAGTGTCCAATGTTTTGCGTTCATCATACCTTGTCCAAAGTCTGAGTTTCATCTACACTTTGTCTATGTCTAATGCTTGAAAGAGGACATTGTACTGCGGACTTACATCATCCCATTTCATGAATTTGCTGCCCCTCTTTAGGCTGTCGGACACCGACACAGGTTTGAGTTGTAGCGCGTGGACGCCCGGCTGTGCTCCTGCCATTTCCAAAAACGTGGAGACGTTCGATGCACCGGGGAAGAACGGGTCCGCTTGAAGTCCCAACTCACTCGGAACCAATGTAGAACTCCTTTTACAAGAGGAGATACCGGACGCCTAGCGCAAACACATTACTGGCACCGAAGCCTCATCCCGCGTGCGGAGAGTTTTCTTTGCGCTGCGGTTAAACCGGTCGAGGAGAGTCTGAATGGATCGCACATGCACCGAGAGCTGGTGTCTGTTGACGGGTGATGAGAGGGAAGAGGTAAAGGGACAACACTGCACGCCCCTCCACATAACTCCACTGTATGTGTGGACAGCTTTGATGTACACCCACTGCCGCACAGCATTTTAGCGCCCCCCTGCGCCCATGGCAAACCCGCAATTTACTGCACAGTTACGCAAGTGCGCCTTTCCTCATCAATGCAAGCTCGACTTAAAGTAATGAAAAATCTTTTCTTGGAAAGGTGTCAGTCTTACATTATGTGTTGAGATATGAATACGATTATGAATGCTTAAGGTCAACATAAGGTTTTTACAAATACAAGGTCGACAAAACGGCATGAGCTGTGGAAGATTGGTAGGCATTTCAGGTTTTAGATGCATAACAAAACTTTAAGCATACTGAAAACTCCTGAGTGTAAGTAGACAACAAAAAGTGCCACACACACAATGTGAATTCCTTTGAAACTTTAATAGAAGTGTGGCCTGGGAATACCCATGCTGCCTTGCGCACTCGTTCCGAATTGCTAGGCAGCCTGGAGACCATGGCCGAAATTTTCG
>JASCQY010009789.1:0-10559 GCA_030264315.1 Sardinella tawilis
CCCTCCCCCTTGCAAAAATAGAACACGGAATTTAATGGACGTTGGTTCCTCTCGCTCCGCTTTTACCCTCTCTGGTTTAACTGCCTGCAATCAGTATACATGTACAACCATTACTAGAGGTGTGCAACATACTGTACATATGCAGACATACACTATATACTGTATACTGTATATACTGTATATAGATATCTCATATAGCACATTATCTCTGTCTCTCTTTCTTTCACTCACAAATACACACACACACACACACACACATAAACTTTCAGTACTGATGGGTGAAAACTGCTGGTGTTGACGAATGGCCAAAGACAAGAAAGGGTATGTAACTCCACTGGACCCCCTTGGTTGTACTGGCATGAAAGAAGTCATTACAGTCCATTCACTGGGCCCCAAGAAAAAAAATATTCTTTCAAAGGAAAGAAAGAAATTCCTAAAATTCCACGCTATCCCTTGCATACTCTCTCTCTCTCTCTCTCTCTCTCTCTCTCAATCTCTGCCACACACACAAACACACACACACACACACACACACACACACATTCAAATAGAAATAAGGAACGTACAGATGCCTCTGTCCTGAGTGTTACAGTCTCCTCTTCATCCTCCTCCAGAAGGTCTCCTATACTTCGGCTCCGCCCTCGATTATCTGCAAAGAACACACACACACACACACACACACACACACATACACACACACACACACACACACAAATGAGTTACAACACAAAATATAAACAGATATGACACCAAACATGATCAAAATTTGAGGAGGAGATTTATTAGGGACAATTTTCTGTGAATGAATTCAGCCTAAGTGAGACTAAATACATTTTCCATTTTCTCTAGTAACTAAACCTCAACGTTTGTGAAACACATGTCACAAAGTCACATGGATTACACAAACACACACACACACAGGTTTTCAGAATTTCCCCCTGGGAATCTGTCTGCCTTGTGGCCATATTTAGTGGCAAACCTAATGTAGTGCACCTGGATCTAATCTTCAGATACCCCCTGACTGGCTGCCTGATCGCCTTGATTTACTCTAACTGCATCAACTGTCAGGCCAAGGAGCAGTAATTACCTGCTACCAGGGAGTCGACCTTCAGCGGAAGAGCTCAGATTTATGGGGAGCGCTATGGCAAGCCTTTTTAGCATTTATTTCTGATATCCTCGATAGAGAACAGCTTACAAATAGACTGACTTTATTTCAGAGGGATATTACTTTGTAAATGGACTGATGCCCCAGTTAAGTGACAGGTGAGGCCTACTTACAGCGATGTGGCGTTAGTCTCCCCGCATCAGACACGGATCGCCGCCGTAGCTCTACCAGGGTGTCTTGACCTTCTGACAGGGTTTGTTCGTCCACCTGGCTTATTCTGTTTTCTCGTATTTGACTGAGAGACTCTGTTGTGCTGCTTTGGCTTGATGTATACGACTGAAAGGGGAAAAAGTCAGATCAACTGAAATTCTAATTCTAATTAAAATCAAATTGGATTTACAGTAAATCAATCCACTTGGTGCCTGAAGTAAACAAAGTACCTTTCAAATGAATGCATGAATAAATCGTATAAAAAACAACCTTACTATGTACAATCACACTGTTCTATTACACACTATTAAGCTTGAATTATGAGTAAATTACATCTGTGTCTTTTTTAACACATACACCAACTGATGTAAACAGAATTTCTCTGGAAAGAATAAGACTCTTCCTGGGCCAGAAGAGCACTTAAGGTAGTAATAACATCCATCTTTCAAATTCACATTTCCAAAGTGATTTTCTTACCCATGTGGGAACCCTACAGTACATACAGTACTGTACATGTGTGTCTGGTTTACATTGACTTGATAATATGCCCAATAAGCTTGCATTTCATTGCATGGCCTTTGGATGATCATCTTTGGATGAAAGTAGCTGAGGAGGATTTCCTCTTTATGTGTTCTAAGTGCTCCCCACCTCTGCTGACTCTGGTTCTAACACCCACCTGAGCGCTATACTGAGTTCTGTGGTTCTGCTGGTTCCTGAGTTTCTCTGACTCCGTCTGGAGGCCGCGATGGTCCATCTTCAGCTGGGCAAGCTTTTCCAGCATCCGGCACATTTGCTCCAGATAGAGGAAGCCAGGTGAGAGTTCTGCCCAGCCCACCTCGCCAATGCCAGAGGCCTGCAGGTGGAGCAGGGGAGTCACAAAGGTTAGCATGGTAACATACTATTTTGTGCACTCCATACAAAGCATGTCGTCAAAACAGTTCAGTGATATTGCTTTGTCTATGTCTAATTGTTTGGTATGGCTTTTCGGGGTGTCTCTAAATGAGAACCGCTTTTAGTGACATAATTGAAGCATAATGCTTAGCCTAAGGAAAGACGGAAAGGTCACAAACCATGTGATATTGACGTATGACCTTGAAATGACAAAGGCTTATTTTATCCTAAGAGCTTAGAGCCTACATTCTTTTCTGTTATATGTGTGTGTGTGTGTGTGTGTGTGTGTGTGTGTGTGTGTGTGTGTGTACATGTATGTGACTAGGGTTAGTATTAATCCTATGTAGGCCTTCTGCGATTGCCTAGTCCTTGACTCAGTGATTGTGCCACGATAGCTGAATAAATCTCACCATGATCCCTCTATGTCAAACACTCTTTAACACAACCGATCTTGAGCCACAGACAATGAAACTCCTGTCAAGCAAACGAGTTTCACCAACACACACCGAAACCAAGAAAATCCCTGAGGCTGTTGGATCTACTAATCCATGACTCCCCAATGTTTGTAACCAAGGGTTTGCTGAATGAGGCTCCCTGTCTTCCATGCAAGCGCTGAGGAAGGCCTGAGCAGACATGTCCAATGCTCCATATCTTTCTCTCTCTCTCTTTCTCTCTCTCTCTCGCTCTCTCTCTTTACCGCACCACATTATGTTGTGTTTTGCTATCAGAGGCAGGGCAGGATTCCAAACACCCACGCATTCCTCGCAGTGAGCCCAGGGCTGGTTGGAATCATTCCAACTATGCCCTCATCGGGGCATGCCCCGACTCACCTGGCCTGACTGGTTCCAGCCTCAGCGAGTGAGTGAGCTTCAGAGAGCCGCAGAGGAACACATGTGCGCTTCACTCGCAAGAAAACTGAAATGAGACAGTCAGTCATTTCGCAGTTTGCTGCGGTCACTTTCAGGGAAACGGTGTCTGTGTTTGTGTGTTTGCTTCAGTGTGTGTGTGTATTACATTCTTTCTTGCTATGTTGAGATGTTTCCTGTTTTTTTTTTTGTATTGCAATAAATAAAGCTTAATTTGATTTGATGTGATTGATTTGTGTGTGTGTGGTGGAGCTGTGGGATTTTGTGAAGTGGGATTTTGTATTGTTTGGTATTGAATGGAATGATTTTTAATTGAGCATAAGTGTGCTTTAAAGTAAGAACGTAAATTTGATTTCTGTGGCACTTCTACAACCAAAGCGCTTCATGGGAACAAATAAATATAAATTAAATTAACTACACATGATTCCCCCAGACAAAACAAATAGACCCCAAAAATACAAAACAAACACAACAAAGAACTCTATACTCTCTACATCAAATGCAGGAAGAGGCTAATTTTAAGCATGGCTTCTTTTTGTATATGACTGTGTGTGATTATGGTTGTGTTAGTCTGTGAATGAAAGAGAGACAGAGAGAGTATGTATGTGTCTTTGTACACGTATAATACACGTGTATCAGTGAACGTAAATTTTGTGTTTGGTAACCATTATCCATTTGACCATCTGCAGGAGAGGTTAAAGACCTCTTTTGTCCTTGAGAGCATTGTAAAACTGCATTATGCAATGCCATTAGCTGACCACAAACACCTCGCCGACACAAACTTAACACTTAACACTGACTGTCTCCTTCACCTTTCCATAACCTCTTAACCACCTGGCGACTCTGCCGCTCTTTGCCAATCAAGAGATGGCCCAATAAAGATGAATAGAGTGAAGTATAATGGAGATAATGCCAATCGTATTCTTCTATCTCTGACACTAAATAAATAAATGTTTGGTTTACTGTAACTGAAAGGAAAAGATTACAGCCGCGCTCGAGGCAATGGGTTGTGACTTGCAGGAGATTAAGTCATGTTTTTTGGCAGGATCTCATGTCATCACTTTTGTGTTTGTCTTTTCAGTGGAGGGCTATATTCAGCTTCCTGTTCACTCATCCTCATGTTTGGTTGCTATCAACTGTGAAGAGAGTTGCTATGGATGAGGTATTTTTTAATGCAATTACAAGTTTCTTCATCGCTACAGAGAACTGTGCCATTTTCTCTCCGTAAATGCATCACCTCAGGTGACTCCATAATACTACAGACGAACTAACTAACGGCACGTCTCGGTACCTGTTTTATAGGACCATAGAGATCGTATCAGTAGTGATTGTTTTTTACATGGATACACAATGACCCCTAATGACAACTAACTGCTGCAGCTAATTGCCAATTATATGTTGACCTGCGCTTCCCCCGTCTACTTAGAGTCCCAATGATGGCCTGAAGGGGCTGGCCTGCTGTCTATGCATCTGTGTACATAGCAGGGACTCAGGGGAGAAAGATGTGCGGACAGATTCATCAGAAATAATAACTGACGTCAACGCTTACACCATTTCCAGACATCTTCTGTTTTTCACAAACAACGTGCGTAAACAATTGCTGTATGCCTTATCCAAAGACTGCCACAGCCTCTTCAATCATTAGATATTAGACACAAACACTCACAGTGTTTGTCTGTGTGTTTGTCAATACAGGACAATCTGGTTTTTGGATTATACATTATTGAGGTCTCATGGAGATGACAGACTTGACAGGCTCTGAAAGATAATGACATTTTAGGCTTCTAAGCACCACTTAAGTGTTATTGCCAGAGGGACCCTGGTCTTCACCGAGGAGAGAAACACTGCTTGTGCCTCTGCTTCTGTGGTCTCTTGCCAGAAATCAGAACCCAATGTATGGTACAGTTTTGGCATACAGTATTAATATAATAATGCTATACTGTATACATGTACATGTGCTGTATCTCCACTGTGTATATACTGGTTATTGTGGCTATTGTGCTTATCCAACATCCTAAAACAGACTGGCATAATGTAAAACCTCTTTGTGGGATTAGGTCACAGTAACAGATACGGATGAATCTGAAAAACTGCAATAGTCCTGATAAGCGGGTAATGGTTGAGTGGCTGAGGACATAAGTTAATTAAAGTAATTACTCCCTAAAAAATGTGTTCTTCTGAAATGCAGTTGTTTTCATGTGTTTTGTGTAAGCTAATGTTTTGAACATTTTAATTGTAATGTATACAGTAAATGTAAATAAATCATTAATGTTTTATGAACTTTATAAATGTATTATAGCATGCTTGAAATAGTTCCATAGTTTTCAGATGACATTTCTGCCCATCTTTGCCATAAAGATAATTCACAGGGACACCCTTACCAAAGAAACCACCAAATATGCTGTATTACGTGTTGTTGGCAAATAGCAGGCAGATTATGCAGGCTGTTTGGATAACTATGACAATAGTCATAGCGGCTTAATGAATAACATTAAATATACTTATATCACACTACTGCTATGCTTAAAAGCACAAGCACACACACACACACACACACACACAAATACACAACCTCTCACTAATATACAGTAACATTTTATGGTTGATATGTTTGGCTAAAGTCTAGCTGCTGGACACAAACACAGACATACACACCTCAGGACAACATGATCATAACCATGTTAGGTGTTTACACCTGTAAACACCTACTGTAATATTGATGCTGTGATACTCTGTAGAACAGAAAACTGAACCATGACAGCAGGGTTGGAGAGCCCGAACGAAGAAAAAAAAAAAACATCAGTGTGTGTTTACCTGTGCTTGAAGCCTACTGGTCAGTGGCGTTGAGCGCGTTTCACTCTGCTGGGCTTGAAGTCTGTCACTCAACTGTGTTGCAGGGCTGTTGTCAGGGTCTGCCTGGAGCCTCTCCCCTTCTGCCTGTACTGTGGTGGCCTGTGGCAAAAAGGACAAAGTCTGCTCCTCCCCCAGTTCAAAGTTCGCTGACCTTTGACCCCTAGAGGACTGTGTGTCAGTGGACGAGCTGCTGGTGGTGTTACTACGTTTCCGAGGTTGGGCGTTCTGGGCACCTCTAGTTGTCAGCGAAAGTCCGCGCCTGGGTACCTGACGCCGAGTCGGGTCTGCCCGCCACAACGCCTGCTCAACTCTCAACCCTAAGGGGGAACCGACTGTCCCTCCTGGTGACAGACCGGAGCCTATCGACTGGAAAGATGAGGAGGAGGAGGTGGAAGAGGGGGAAGAAGGACAGGAACGGCTGGAGAGTGCAGGGGAGGAAGGGCACGTGGGTAGATGATGATGATGGTGATCGGCACCTCCTGAAGCCCCCTTCTGATCTCCATCCGGCCCCTCAGACTCCCCTGCACCGGAGGCCCCCAGGGCCTTCAATGCCATCGCATGTTGCTGGGCTGTCCATGTGCTGCTGGCGCTCAGCAGTTCAACGCCAGAGTCCTCCGATTCAGAACGGGCTGTGGCACCAGAGAACCGAAGAGAGTCTTTCGAACCGCTCCTGAAAGCATGTGTATGACCGCTTGGAACTACCTCCTCCACATTCTCTGACTCCTCCACCTCCTCATCCACCGACACCTCTGAGCCAGGTTGCCCCTGCAAGTCCAGTGGGTAGCCCTCTGTCACCCACGTCTCCAGCAGGTTGCCAAAACTCCTGTACAGATTCATTTGCTCCACTCACAGGTCACCTCCCAGTCTTTCTGACCTGTGAGTTTTTGGTTGTTCTGTCCCCTTCTGCACACTATCCAAATACAGGCCTTTCCACGTCCCTGTCACCCCAGGTGATGTGTGTTCATCCCAAGACCAGCCTGAGAGAGGGAGACGGGGATAGAGGGAGACAGAGAAACGGAGAGAAAAAACCAGTGCGTCTGATCAGACGAAGAGCTCCGCAGGAAGTGACTATGTGACACAGAATGCAAAACATCCCCTTGTCTCTGCTCCGCCTTGCACATTCCCCATTCTCTCTTGTACTGCCTAGTCATCAATCTGTGCCGACATGCTGTCTCAAATCATACACCTACACATACACAGACACGCATACCTGCACACACACACACACATACACACACACACAAAAGATGCTTGACTTCCGCCGGTTTCAACACACACTGGGGCATTCCAATGCTGCCACATTCTCTCTTATTTTGCTGTCAGGCGTCAGCCCTGCCTGTCTGAACATCTCCCGCGGACTTTTGTATTCCTGAACAGTGTTAGTCAGGACAAGACACAGCATGTGAGGATATGCCTCCAACCACACCATATTACAGCAATGCAATAAGAAAGCCCACTCTACTCTACTTTTAAATGTGTGTTTTCCTCAACTAAACTGCTTTTTAAGCCAACTACAATAGTTCACAGTCTGTGTGTGCTCTATCTTGAAGCTCTTGCTCAGTGTATTGAACCACAGCCACAAATGGACATTTTGGTTGCCATAGACTAGAAGCATGTGATCAATTGAGCACTACAAAAGACTTCTGTTGAACAGTAACAGTAACCACACTCAAGGTATTTTTAGTCACCTGCAATAGTTTTTGCTGGCATCATTTCTTGTAAAGAAGAATTTGTTGAGGTAAAGGGAAAAGAAAAAGTTAAATGACAGAGCATCATCAGAGATATCTAAAATTTCAGGAATGTAAAAGAGATTCTTTCCAGGTGATAAGATCGGCATTCTGGTGCACCCAGGTGAGTGCTGAGAAGTTGACAGGAGAAGGTGTGCAGGACAAGGCGAACACAGACGACACAAAACAAAGATGTAATCTGACCTCTGAAGATGCCTTTCAGCCCACATATACATGCTCAAGTGATGTGTATGTCTGTAATTATTCTGCACTTATTCATTCTGATTCAGACATTTCTAGAAAACCAAAATGTACAGTGTGTTAAGGTCTGTACTGTACATTGCTGAAATATGACATGCTATGTCTATTGAAGCTGTAGATCAATAAAATAAAAAACAGAAACTTATTTTGAATTTTACCACTGATGTTTTAATCATTAAAAGAAGTTTTCTGTTGTTTCTTAACTGACCAACATTAAGGAGCATCTTTGCATGGTAACTTTCTGATTCAAGACTTGTAACTTTTTTACAATAGTTTCATAAAATACATCTTTTCATTTTTGTAACCAACGTGCCTACCTTTAGACCAATGCCTTCATGTTGCATGAAGACCTTTAGTCCTTATTTTAGGCTAATTCATGTCAAATAATGTGATACTTTGTTGTCTTCAGAGTCTCTGAGCAGTGCCTGGTTCTATGGCCACAAACTAACGTATGGACTACGATTATTACGTACGAAAAGATGAAATGATGAAATAATGGCGGTAGGGTCGGTCTCGCTCCCGCTGCTTCTACTTGCGCGTGCACTCTGGCAGTGGCGGTAGCAACCGGCTGAAAACACACGCGCAGGACTTGGCTCGCGCATCCGGACAGGTGTCCCAAACAGATAGAGAACTGAGAATCAAAATCTCTATCAGCATGCAGGAATTCCCACCCAAATTCAGCAAAGTCCTGGTGACAGCAGACCCTCAGTATATCCCTGGGTAAGTCATTACCATTTTGATATGTTTTGATGTCATGTCTTACATTTTGGGAGGTTTATATATTTCATTCAAACAACTCAAATTGTTTCCTTAGCTCTTAAACGGGAATAGCCCCATGGCTTTAATTGCTTGCATTAGTTTAGATGGTTTATTAATATTTTATTTGTTAATCTTGATTTCGACTGTATTTGCGTGGCTTTTAAATGATAGCCTTTCCAAGCCAAACATTCCCTCATATCATCAGCATGCATTTAGCTGTTCCTACATGCCTACACAAACTAAATGTGTTTTAAATCCTTCCCACTGACCTTTTTTCAATCGTGCACTCATTCTGGCAACGCGTCACCCGTAGCAACGGGCGCCGTCACACAGAGCTCATGGTGGAGCCAATCTTAGCGCAGTGGGTTGGGTTGAATCATTCATGTTGTAAATAGGAAAAAATCAGTCAAGGCTGCCAGAATAGCCAATGGGCTATTGTTCTTCCATCCTGATCTAGCCTACTAACCAGTTAACCTAAGAAAGTAAATAATAGCCTATGATGGGTAGGCTGTAGGACATTCAATAATATCTTCATTGACCTTGACTTAGAAAATGACTGAAAATAAAATTCAGAAGCCTGACTGGTAACTTACAGTATTTGCCATAAGACACCATTGTCCCTCACTGTAATTGACCTAGATTTTGACATTATTGTCATGTGAATTTATGGTCTAGCCTCTGTTATGGGGTTCCTTGCGCTTTTATCTAAGCAGTACCAGCACCATAACACAGGTCACTGGTCAGCTTCCATAAATATGACTACAGAATGTTTTGTTTGTTTGTCTCTGAAAATCACATTTTATTTGTGTGTGTGTGTGTGTATGTATGTGTTGTGGATGAAGCTATGCAGGTTACTGTCCGCAGCTGAAGTTTAACCTGGGGAAGACCTATGGGCAGCTGACAGCAGAGCTGTTGACGTCTCCGGATGTGCCGCGCTCCAAGCGGCTGGTGCTGAACTCAGGCCGCCTGCCCCGTGGCGAAGCAGAGCCAGGACCTCGCGGGGAGATCAGGAACAGCTGGCCAGGAGGGCGAAGACACATGGAGCGTATGATACCAGGATATACTGGTAAGAGAAAAACATACAGACACAGACATAGAAAGATAGATAGATAGATAGATAGATAGATAGATAGATAGATAGAGAATAGTTTATTCATTCATTTGTTCGTCGTTGCAGTTGTATAAGAAAAGAAAAGAAAATTAGAATTATTAGAAAATTAAGGATGAGAGTTTAATAACTTACAGTATAAATAGAACTATATGAAAATACATTCTAGAAAAGTTTTCTCCTGAAGTCTGTGAAGTAATAGCCTGGGGATGAGACTGTTATCACAGGTAATTTTCTTTTCGTGGAGATACCAGTGAATAACACTCTTCCTCAGGCTAGAGGGGTGAGGTAGCATTCCAAGTGCGGTCATAATTCTGTCTGATGTGTCACATTGGAATTGTGTATGATGGTTTGTTTGTGTACTGTATGTGTGTCTCACTGGCAGGCTTCGTCCCAAAGAGCCAGCACTACTTTGCACGGACGTACGCTGAGACCTGTCGCGAGGCTCTGACAGAATTCAGTCATGACCAGCAGGCCAGAATACGATTGGACACTGTTGACCTGCCACCTATGGCCGCCAAGCAGGGCCTGCTCGATGTCAAAGTAGCCAATCAGCACACACACAACACATCTTGTGCAATGACTGATGGTTTCAAACACCTCTTTAAAGTTTAATGTTTTAATGCCACCGTCCACAACACATACACTCACACAGCCTCTCTCTCTCTCTCCCGTCTCTCTCTGTTCGTCTCTCTCTTTCTCTCTCTCTCTCTCTCTCTCTCTCTCACACACACACACACACACATACACACACACACACACACACACACACACACACA
>JASCQY010009828.1:0-10558 GCA_030264315.1 Sardinella tawilis
TTTAAGAGTTTCTCCTAAATTTGCTGGTTAGGAGCTACTTTTAGCCTTAGGATTCTTTGAGAATACGGGCCCTGATTATGTTATAGGTTGCTAAAATGTTGCCCTAAACAGATCATCCTCATGATTTGCTTCACACATGTCAACATTATGTTTATTGAGCATTTGTTTAGTGTTTGGATATCTAATATTGGCTCAGGGGTGTAATTTTTACCGATTGCCTCCCAGGTGGAAAGGAGGTGCATACTTGTGTACTTCTGTAGCCTATGTACTGAGTGCACTATTTTGGAACAACTTACAGCATTAATGTATTTGTGGTCATCTGCGCTTGTCCAGCCCTGCACATGGCCTGGCTTGAACCCTTGACCTCACAATAACTCAGCAACTACGGTTTAGCAACTACGCCCTTGCCAGCCGACTAAAAAGCCCATGCTCCTTTAAAGACACTAAAGAGAGGCCTATGTTTTGGGACACCTCAGCAGCCCTGAAAAATGCACTTTAATACAATGCTATTGCTCATTACGTTTAAAAACATAATTGAAACACCACTTTTTCTACTTGGGCTATTTACAGTTATCACTCTTCCATTGTTTTTTTGGCCAATACGTGAATAGAAATGAATATGGTGAGGGTGGGACCCAATCAGTTAAGGTGTGTGTGGGGGGCACCGTTATAGTTGTTTAGCCGGGTAAAACAAGATTTTTACATTCACGTTGTGGAGTGAGAGAACAACAACCTTCACAGATCTCCATTCAACATCAGAGAGAGACAATCAAAGAGAGAATGTTAATAACACGATGCAAACCCTGGAGAATGTGACATATCTTTACACTATGGCTCCATCATGTGGCCTGATAGGGGTACTGCTTAAATCCATTTGACCATAAACTGTTGAATAATAGCTTTTGTAAATCTATCAAGTTTTCGGCCAGAATATAATATGACACATTAGGAAGTCACAAAGGTTACGGTATAAAACGTCTTGGACTGCAGGCCTGCACAGTCCTTTTAAATGGAAATAAAATGAGATATACCATAAATCCATAAGAGGGCCTGTATTATTTTATGCTATAGGCTACACCACAGACGGCATACTTTCTATTATCTCAGCTACCCCACACACGGCATATATTATCTTATTCTGCACCACAGCATACTGTACTGTTGCTCACAACTTAATAGCTCACAACCGCCACCCCCTCCTTGGCACTAGATGCCCTTTGGTGAGCTTTTCCTAATGCATATCTGCTCCCATTCTTATTGAGGACCAATCAGTTGTAGAGCAGTGGTCGTCAATCACAATGATGAAGAGATCAGTAGCCTAAATGCATAATTTCCCTTTTGCTCTGACTTAAGGCTTCAGTTAGCACAGTCCTATATCTTATTCTAAATCTAAAGATGAGTGACAGATGGGTTTTAGTTAGCTGGCCTACATTGCAGAGGGCCACAGATACTTCCATAACTTCAGGGAAATTATAGATTTATTAACGAAATTGATACTTAGGTGTTCGGCGCATGTTATTTAAACTGTAGGCTATTGACCAAACAAGATAACTTCATCCTACACCTACTGCAGGCTACTTCTTAAGGATATTTCCTCATTCTCTTATGATCTCATGGATGTACTGTAGTAGGCTAGTTGATGACTGTGTCACAGTAAGACACCGTAGGCTACGTTGGTTACATTCAGTGCGTGTGCTTACCTCATCCGATCTGATGAGGGCAAATTAAACCACTGTGAACATGGCATGCAATGCAACTTTATAACGTGCGCCTTGATTTCTCACGCTAGGACACGCCCAAACGTTGATGGTGTCCGCTCACTCTTATCCGCGGGGACATAAGGCAGAATACGGAATACCTTGAATCCACGTTTGCCTTTCCTTTTGTGATACCAGTAGACCGCTCTGGGACGGAACATACATTTTGTTCGAAAAAACAAAAACAACTGTAATCACGGGGACGTCTGGTGCACGTCTGCCGGTTATGTCTACAACAGGTAAGAGATGCAATGAACCTATGACTACTGCGTAGTAATAGCCTCGGATGTTCCAAAAGTAACCTGACTCTTCAACATTAGTTAAAAAAAGAAGAACACCTTACTACATTTAGTGGAGGGCAGGTGACAAGCAATGTATCTTCGCAAAAAAGAGATATGGACCAGCCTACAGTAGCCTATGTCTCGAAGGGATGCCACAAACTAGCGCACGCTAAAAACAAAATCTTTATAATTTTGGAAAAATCGGCATCATGTAAACTGGTCTGTATCAGTATGGCAATAGCAGGACAGTGCACTGTGATTGAACTGATGTTTTACCATACACCATGCAACATGACTGATGATACCATCCACATTGAGCACATGTGCTCTACGGCATCCTTTCGGGCTTCTCCGACTGTCAAGTAGGCTACTTGAACTTGAACGTGTCCAGACAGAATTCACGAAACGAAGGGAAAATGGTAGGGTGGCTAGCGTTGTCTGCCTTGCCTCAGAACTCTCGAACTTACGCACTGCATCGGGTGATTTCGAAACACAAAACATCTTATCAACAGCAGATGGCAGTGTCGGTCCATTTTTTTTTTGCGCGAGTCTTTTACTGTCAGTGATACCAGAGAAAACATTTTGTGTCTTTGATAGGTTAAGCCCCCCTGGCATGTATGTATGGTATGGTATGTAGATCCTAAGCATCCTCGGCTGAATTGTGCCATTCCAGTATTGTGGAATATTTGATCAATGGTGAATCAGCAGATGTACATGCCATAGACCTTTGTGCATGGGGTGGAAAAGTGTGAAGGCCGTCCGTCATGTCAGCAGGCTTCCCTGACAGAGCAGAGGCCTATCTCATGGCGTGCTAGTGCCAGTTATCCTCGTGTAAACCCACGGTCGTCTAAAACATAGTGTCATGGCCCCTTCACAGAGAACAATATAATGGCATGTCAGAGTCCTAGTGTGCATAGGGTGAAAAAAGAGTTCTAAGTTGCACTGCGGAATGGATTATTTTGTAAAATGCAACACACACACACACTGCACTATAACACAAAATATAATTGTTTCACATTGGATCTCTGCCAAGTGCCTATTAAGTCAAAAATCTCAAAACAGACTCATGCAAAGAGCCCTTTCAGAGATTGCATTACTGACACAGATGTTTGGCTTTCTGCTGTTCTATCCTGAAACAATGTTTTAGAGGATTTGTGGGTTGTCTAGGGTGGTTTCCTGTCTCTCTTTGGGGGTTTTTCAGTCATAAGTTGGTTCCTCTGTATTAAAATGTTTTTACCTTTAAGTTTGGCCTTAAAGGAAGAATCCAGATTCAACTGGCCCTTATCCCTGTTCTTTGAGACTGCAGAGTGCTGTCAATAGGAATAAAACAGACTAAACCTCCTTGCCCTCGTCAGTCAGCATTGGCTGCTATTTGCTCTACGCTGCACCAAATTCTGTCATTCTCACCTACCCACAGCACTGTAATGTGAAACAACAGGGCAAGGGTTTGATTCACTCCGGATAACCCTTTCACAGGTCTGGAAATGCAGGAAAAGGAGATGGGATGCATGGGTTTGACATGTGGTTCAGCGGAGGAGAATGCAGCTCTACAGAGGAAAATGTGATGGCAATGAAAAGCATGCCTGTCATATCCTAAGAGTGGGTTCACATGCTTTGATGTTCACATAGTGGCCATTTGTTGTAGTTTTGTAGTTTTCTCTTGTGTGTGACAGAATCCTGCTGCTGCCTTAATCATGACCATTTTGGGAGCCTACAGTATGGGGAGTGTGAGGCGGCTGTCTCATGGAAGAAGAGGATTTGTGTGTAGCCATTGGTTATTTTATTTGATGATAATATACTGTACAGTATGGAGTACATGCAGAAAGAAATGTAAGATGAACTAACCTTAAAATAAATACAGTATTATAACCTGTTAATGCCCTGCTGTTGATAAGCTGAAATAGCACCACGCTTTTCATGTATTCACCAGCAGCAAGAACTAATCCCTTAATAAATGAACTCTACTTGCATTTTAGTTAGTGCATCTTTTGCACTAACTTGGCTGGACTTAAAGAAGAGCCCACAAATGCAATTCATAACGCATTAGATGAAATTCAGCAACATGGTTCGCACTGTCCATGCTTTTTATGAACAAAGTGTGAAGTCAGTTAAAGTAAAGCAAATTTCTCTTATAGAACTTCAAAGGCTTCTCTTATAGAACTTCAAAGGCTTCAACCAACTTCTCCTTACAAAGCTTTCCTCAAAGGCTTAAAACAACTACTCTATTTTTATCAGTCATTGTTAGTTCTGAATGAAGTATGAAATGCACATTGCACAGGTGTCTGTTGGTATTCTCTTTATTTATTTTGGCGATTTACAGTGAAGTTAAGTAAACCATGTGATGCCAAGTCAAAAAGGGCGTGTCCAAAGACATCCTGTACTATTAGCCCTGCCCCCTCGGCTGTGGCTCATCCCTACCTGTTGTAATGCAGCAGAGTCGCCGTGGTAACCTGAGCCAGTGTGGCCATCCGCCCCTCAGTTGTCCGACCACTGTCCACCTCAGCATTTTTCTCCTGCATGTGTGTGTGTGTGTGTGTGTGTGGGTGTGTGTGTAAATGATTCTGTGTGTGTGTGTGTGTGTGTGTGTGTTGGTGCATGTGCCTGCATTATTGATGAGGACAGAGCAAGCATTAGAGAGCTTTGGCGGGGCATCCCACAGTAGGGCTGGGGAAGGGCATCGTGTGTGAGTGTGACTGTGAGTGCCCATGAGAGCCGGCACACTGCTCACATGCGCGTGCATTTGTGTGTGTAAATATATGTGTGTTAGTGTGTGTGTGTTAGTGTGTGTATGTGCGCGTGCGCGCACTTGCCCAAGTGTGTTTATGTGTGTGTGTGTGTGTGAGAGAGAGAGACAGTGTGTGTGTGTGTGTGTGTGCACTGTGAGCTTGTGAGTGCTGAGAGTGTCAGCAGTGATGGGGGAGAGGACTGCGCTACGCCTGCAGCAGGAGCGGGAACAGGAGCAGCATCCGCCTTACGATGGGATCTGTAACTACGCCCAGAAAATCACCTCCTGCTTCGGACTGGACGGTAGGAGAGCTGAGACTGCAGCTTAAACTGCATGCAGACACCCTAGCGGGAGAGGCTATGCCAGTCCATGTCTGTGTGTGTGTGTCTGTGTGTCCGACTTTTGTATACCCACTCTGATTTATGATCTATTGTGAGACAACTGGTTTGTTTTTTTTGTTTTGTTTTGTTTTGTTTTGTTTGTTCGTGTCGTATACGCATATGTGTGTGTGTGTGTGTGTTTTACATGTATGTGTTTATGCACGCTGGCTCCGTGTGTGTGTGCGGGTTTGTCCTTGCATGACGAATGGGATGCTGGCAGAGTCTACGCAGAGACACCATGGGAGTGAAAAAGCGTTGCAGCGCGCCATCAGAAAAAGGGGGACAGGATCTGGAGAGAGGTGGAGGGATAAAGGGGTGCCCTCTCTCTCTCTCTCTCTCTCTCTCTCTCTCTCTCTCTCTCTCTCTGCAGCAGAGAAGACCCTTCCTGTTCTTAATCCCACTTTCCTACAGTATACCTTTAGTGCCCACCCCTACCTGACCATCTCAGTCCCCTCGCTGCCTCAATGGTTTATTTGTTTCATTATGGGTCAATTCTAAGAGGATGCAGAGAGAGAGAGAGAGAGAGAGAGGGAGAGAGAGGGAGAGAGAGACAGCGAGAGTCTGCACATGGGAGATCTTATTTCACCTGCCAATGAGGCAAACGGAAGCGGGAAGTCTATGCACTAGTCTCTGTATTGGAGTCTGGAATTATGACTAGGGATTTTAGTGTCGGGAAGAACAAAGAGAGCACAATGTGAACCACGCCCTTAAATGCCCCCCAGAGCGGGCAGGCTACTGGTAGCGTTAGCTTTGCCCGCGGCGGCAGTGGCAGTATTGTGGGACTGTGGAATATCCTGTTTATGCAGGAGGACTTAGGAATGGTGCGACTACATATAGCAAGATGTCTCCTTGTCTTAGTATTTGATCATTGTGCCACTGTGCCTTTTCTGTACCGTGTTTTTGTACTGAAGACTTGTAAGATGTGTGTGTGTGTGTGTGTGTGTGTGTGTGTGTGTGTGCTTTGTGTGCAAAGGGATTCACCTATGAAAATAGGAACAGCCTCTCTTGTGGCTGGGGATCTCTCTCTCTCTCTCTCTTTCACACACACACACACACACACACACACACACACACACTCTCTCCCTGAAAAATAAGGTTCAAGGATGAGAGAAAGAGAGAGAGGAGGGGGACAACTGTAGTGACTTCAAAGTGCCCTCTATAATTCATGAGCGCTCTGAGGGTGGGGGAAGAGACACGCGATCGGCAGCCACACACACCCTCAGATGCAATGTCCAGCTCGCCGCCTCTTCTCATGCAGCATCAGCTCATGTAGGCGTAGATCACTTCAGCCCAAACACATCTCAGCACTGCAAGTCTATCAGTCCCAGTCTGAGCTTCTCCAATTTGTTCTTGTTTCTTCTAGTCCTTTTTGTAATCTCTCTTCATTAGAACCGTCGTGTAATCCTCACACGGAACCATGTTTCATGTGCTCAGACAAGCCCAAGTTTGGGACAGCAGTTTCCAGATGTGGCCGCTGGCCAGTATCAGCTTCTCTCTCTCTCTTCAGCTTTGCAGACTCTGGTTCATTCTGGTGACATGAATGTTGAGAACTCTGCTATGCTATTTTCGCAGTGATATGCTAAACTGCACTCCCCCATACTGTCAACATCACCCATGTGAGCCTTGTGAGATAGGCTATCCATCAGCTGTGTCTCTGGCTTCTGACTGGTCAGCATTGCTCTTATGGCAGTGGTCTGGTGTATGTCAACCCACAGCTGTTTGAGGTGCTGTACAAGGACACAAATAATTGGAACAACTCAGACCAAATAATGAAACTGCAGCAGTGAAACTCATCTCAGTTTCCTTTTCCTGTGTTCTGTTCAGTTTGCGTTAGCTGGCAACTTCAAACAACAGAGATATTTGGTTATAACAGGTTTATTGACTCTGGCGCTTTTCTCTCACATACAACATGTAAGCATCCTTCATGTTAGGCATTGTCTTTTTAGATGGCATGAATTATGATTTGATCATATGCATTCAGAAGAACGTGTTTGAATGATGTGTGTTTATATGAATATGAATATGAATGCAAATGCAGGGGTGGGGTATGGAATTCTATTTTTTGGTCATTTTTGCGCAATTTCTTGAAATCATCTTCATCACCCACTCACAGCCACTAAGTTGGAAACATTGATGTAAAAATTAAACATGTCAATCATCTGTAGAACGGACAGGGCTTGAGAAACTATAACCAATCATTTGACAGATCAGCATTCCCCATTGGACAGTTGGATGTCAATCAAATGTTCATACTCAACCATTGGAGGAAAGTAGCAGGAACATGGGTGAGACCATTTTCAAAATCTTACAGTGTTTGAGAATTTCATATCCCACCTTTTAAAATTATTATTGTTTTTTTGTGGTTTGTCTTCCCAGTATCAGTGCATGCAGGTAGTTTTGTAATAACAGCTCACCATAATCACAGTCCTGATCTTTTCTTTGATCTCATTATTGTGTTTTGGTACTGTAAAGCTCAATCTCTCATGAAAACGCATGGCAGGATTACTCTGAATCTCTCAGTAGTTGTACACAAAGGGCTGCACTTGGATTGTACCTGAACAGATGTGACGTTTTGGACATTTTCACTTCTGATTTTCTAACAGCAAAATCTGAATGTCAGAACAAAAAGAAAACCATATACAGTATATATTCATAAGGATCATAGGATCATGTGAGGAAATTGAAAGCATGCCTTTTTCTCTAGTTGTTCAACACAGTGGTGACAGAACCTAGACAGGTACTGTACAGTAGACATCCCAGTCAGCCAGTCCAGGGTCTTGAGAGTCTTGTACCAGTGCCACTTGAACTTACATGGAGGATAATTGTGGTGATTACGTCACCTTTAATCCTCTTTGGGTCAAGGCATGGGATCTTGTTGAACAGGCGGATGAGGCGAAGGGCGTAATCTGCTCCTTCTTGCCTCTTTGCTCCGTGAGCTCAGTGATTGTAGAGTAGGAGGAGTGGCTTTTAGTCTCTCTCTCCACCTGTACTGTAAAGCGCGTCTGCCTGGGTTGTTGTGCTCACTCTTCATGCCATATTTGTAGCTTTGCTTGTTTTTCTCCCCCCACTGGAGAACAACGGGAGGAATATGAGATCACTTCAGCGCTGGGAGCAGCACCACTTCACCACCTATAGGATGCAGGGCAGCTGTTGGGTGCCCTGAGGAATAGCTGAGGAATATTTTCCGCTTTTGACAAGTAATCTGTGGCTGAGTTGCTTGCCATATTTTACTGGAAGTTCTTGTTCATTGGACTTGGTGCTGGACTGGAGGTAGGCGTGGGATGGTGTTCACTGACCCAGGGATCATGCCTGCGTGTGTGAAAAGCTAAAGGTGACTGTCATTCAGCGCTCAAACCGCTTCCTTTTATCCAGAGCGGTGCAGACTTGCAGTGGGCAAGGGAGTCCAAGCCAGGCTGAGGGACTGTCAAGTGGTGAACCTGCCACTGCTCTACCATAGCAACCTGTGGTAGCGTGTGCGTGTGTGTATACTGTAGGCAAAGATTATAGAATATTGACCAAGATAGAGCAACATAATACGTTACAACGGGAGCGAACGTGAATAGTTCCGGTCTGCATAAGTCGTCACGTCACAATATAAACTTTTACCCGATCTTTTGCATTAGCGAATGAGGGCTCAACTTTGGTCTGCATAAAGGGGGATTTTGCCCCCCTCCCCTTGCAAACATAGAGCACGGAATTGAACAGACGTTGGTTCCTCTCGCTCCGCTTTTACCCTCTCTGCTGTAGGTGAAGGTGTGTGTGTGGGGAGGGGGTGACCCTGAGTCCATCTGTGTGGGCCACCCCAAGCCATGCCATCCCTGCCGGGTCTTAACAGCCTGGGTAAGCTATGTGGTTCTGGTCGGAGTCAGGACGTGGAGCTAGCCCAGGCCCGTGTCAGGCGGCGCAGCTCGGTCAAGCGCATGTCCATCATCGAGGACGGCCAAGTGGCCGAAGTGCTCTACCTCATCCCCAAGCAGTCCATGATGCAACAGCTTCCCTTCCTCAACCCTGACGACTACTACCTGAGCGAGAGTCTCACGGATGTGGCGCCAGGTACAGTACGCTGAGATCACATGGTGTGGCAACTTGTGTGTGTGTGTGTGTGTGTGTGTGTGTTTAAACTTCTGCCTTGGTTCCGTCCTGGTTTTCTCTCTCTTGAATGGTAGATGTGTAGCTTTGTGGGATGCACTACTTCCCTGTTGTCTTAAGTGCAGAATAAAGAATAAAGTGTTTGAATTCCAATGTCCCCCTCCAGCACCACGACTTGATTGGAAGGTTGGTTTAGGGTATAGTGGGGACAATGGGATTCAGCCAACAGCATAGTTTGTCTGTAAGCACTGAAGGCAGGGGTAAGTTTCTTCGCTAGCCTGCTTTGTTGGTCCTCGGTTCAGATGTAATGAAGAGAAGCTAGGAAATGCAAATATTATTTCATTTTCATTCAGCGGCAATGGTGGCACCTTTGACCTGATTGGTGTGTCCTAGTCCTACTCTGTGGGCTGGATGTCTGGATGTCTACAGGTCTCTGAGGGCTTGTCTGTCGTTTGAAACTGATCTCCATCCCCTCAGGAGAGGATGAAGCACTTTTGCCGTCTTTGTGTTCTGACGTGCTGCCAGCCTGCCTGTCACACTTGGTTGTCCAGGGCTGGCCTGTGTGCAAATGGGGGGTGACTTCAGTCTTGTTACTGTATGGGGCTTAGATGCTTTGGACAGCATTACTGTGAGTGACAGACATTTTGAAGTTTTCCTAGCCAGTGTAGCCTAGTTGAAAGGTATACAGTGCAAGTATGCGTGTATTACACCAATCTATTCTTGGCTATGGCAACAGATGTAGGTTTGACAGCCACAGTTGCCTTGATGCAGAAAAGAGATCTCAAGTGGATATGAAGAGATCATGGCCTCTTGATTGGATGAAACGGATTAATTTGATTTCATGTGACAGGTAGTAAAAGCAACATGCAGAAAATGCTGTCATACTGTGTGTAGTGAGAGAGTATGCGAGTGTGTGTGCTGGGGGGGGGGGGGGGGATATGGGATGGTGAATTATGTGAGTTAACACCATTTCTCTTTCAACATTATGAAACTGAAGTAAACAAATTAACCCTACAATAAACTGAATACTTCCACAGAGAGTGATTGCAAATGTTATGTAACTGAAAACTTATGATGGGATTTGATGCAGGGAACTCTAAGCCAGGGAAACAAGCAAAAGCTCTGTGTACATGCGGATTACTCCCAAGTGGTGCATAGCTGCACAAATCTGACATGTGCACATAGCCCTACCCCACCCCTACCCACTGTCATGGGAGTGATGGGTGATTGACCACTGTCTGCACGTCACGTCCAAGTCCAGTGCTTGGCAATGACATCGGAGTCGATGTGTGGAGGGCCTAAGCCTTATTGTGCATTTAAATAAAT
>JASCQY010009961.1:0-10549 GCA_030264315.1 Sardinella tawilis
TGGACAGAAATTTTTTAATAAACGAATAGGGGGAAATGTTCGTTTTTAAAAATACCCGGCTACGTGTGGACGGGGTCTGACATAGCTAATGGATCTTTCTGAAATAGAATTGAAATAGACAACACAGTTCTAGATGGTTTGCCTCATTCTCTATTAGCTGTTATGGGCACTGTTAGTAATATTGGCTACATTATAGGTTCATGTGTCAATACTAAAAACCTGTGTAGCTAGCCTTCTCTACTGTAAGGAATTGGTAAAGAATCTGACTGATAAGACGGATCGACAATGACATGCATACTGATAACATTCTAGCTACCCCCAGTTTCTGCTGCTAATAAGTGGCTGGTGAATTGGAGCCATTTATCAGCATCTAATCAAAGGTCAAAGGTTAATTTCTCAGCCTGTGCTATACATACATGACTTCCTTGTTCCGGCGTGGACCCTCGAAGGGTCTGAAGGGCAGGCTGCCAGTCGCGGCGTGGTAGAAGGTCACGCCAATGCTCCAGAGGTCAACAGTAGCCCCGTATTTCTTCTGGTGGTCCTTTCGCAGCACGGCACGCTCATACATGTCTGGGTGCTGGAAGACAGACAGACAGACAGAAAGTTTTAAGAAGAAAGAATTCAGAGGAAATACCCCAAGGAAATACCCTACTGCAACATATCCTCCTGCATACGTACTGTCTTACTTAGTAGCCTACTTCTTGAAAAAAAAAAACAACTAAAAGATATAGATATCACTTTTTACTGAGGCACAAACACTGCAAAGCAAATACAGCAAAAACAAGAAACTCCAGTCTGACCAGTGATTCATATTCACATTCACATTCATACAGTGAAATACTGTACAAGCTCTGTCAACTACTTGAGCTGAGGAATACTTTGATATTCTCCACAAAGACCTTTTGGCATTGTCTTCATTCATTGATTCACTCGGTGGCTGTATGCATCATGGCATTTCACAGACAAAAAAATGGTGGGAGGTTACCTCACTGAAAAGTTTTATTACTTTGAACCATAGTCTAAGACAAATTAGTGATCAATATTTGAAGAGATAATTTGAGTCTTTAAACCATAAAAAAATTTAAATGAAAAACAAAACAAAACAAAACAAAGGCCCTACATTGTGAAATCACTGTTAATATGAGTTACCTACAGAGTCAGAAAACATAAACACAAACAATCCATGAAAACAAGTTGTCCAGCTCACCAAATATTCCTCAGTCCCGTACAGTGACACAAACTGCTCGTCATCCTCTAGTTCCCGGGCCGCGCCGAAGTCTGTCAACTTGTAGACGGAACGACCATCCTCCCCGATCACGCGCATGATGTTCCCTGGCTTTATGTCTCTGTGAACGATGCCGTACTCGCGCAAGTGGTTCATCCCAGCCACTGCAACACACAGAACACCATTCAGCTGCACTTTCAGTTGTATTTGTTTATTTTTGGGGGAGTCACAATAAAGTGGAGTGTGACTGTGTCCCAGGTTAGGATTCATCTTGAAGTCATTTTCTGATCCATCTGTAACTCTCCACTCTCTCCCCAACCCATTTGTCATTTGCTTTCCACTGGTCAGATGTTTCCAAATAAAACTCTAACATACTAGAGATCATGGCTATATCCCAGCAGCAGTCCAGCCTAAATTTTATTACCTGGAGAAATTAAATATTGTTTTCTGATATTGGTGCTCATTATTCCCCGAAAATGGGAAACCTGTATGAAGTACACTGTTAATGTAAAATCACATGCACACGTGCATTCTTTAATAAAAAATACTGATCACAAAAAAAAAACCTGAACCATGTGTTTCTTGTTTCATGCTTTAAACACGGGTAATTAGTGGGACAACGGCCTTCGAGGTGTCTAGCAACTTGACAGAGGCAATTGCTACTCTGCTAAAAGTGTGTCTGGTCCATTATTCCCTGATATCGGGACACTTTGGTGGCTGTTATCCCTTACTTAATTCAATGTCAATCACTGGACCCACTGATGTCCACAGATACCAAAGTCGTGAAAATAAAACATCACAACAATAACTTGCTTCCTTACCAACATCCTGGAGCACAATGAGAAACTCGTCCTCTGGGAGTCCATAGGCGTTAGATGACTCTTCCAGCACTGTATAGAGGCTACCGCAGGGACAATACTCCATCACCAGCACCTTGTGCCGCGTGTTTGACTGGGGAATGGAAAACATTTTTTTATTTTTAAAAGTTATTAGACAACAAATATTTGAGACAATAACAGAGATAAGGGCTATGTGGATAAATTCCTACAAATATTTTTAAATGACAGAGTCTAAATGACCTATTCGTCAAAATGTGTACATGTGTACCTGGGATGATTCTTACATACTGTGCGAAATCAATAGGCTTTGTATTTCAACAGATGCAACAATAGCAACATTGCTTGATATCATATTAAGCCACTGACTTCTTTTTAATGCTCACATTTATCGCTTTCAATTTAACAAACAAAAAACAAAGAGTGACGATGATGTGAGACAAATTGTTCTTGAAGATTTTGATTATGCACAAACTAAAATATTAAGAGACTTTATTAGATTATTAGTAATCATAACAGACAAGCAAATTATGTAGGGTAAAACATGTGGTCCATTTTTTATCAGTTACTGGGCCAATACTGACTACCCTGTAATCTTTTAGTGTACACAAATAAAAAAATGTTATCAAAAAATGCAAATATGTACAACTAATTGACATTTTATAGCCAGAAGAGCAATAACATAACAAGGGGAACTTAAGAGCGAATGACACAAGCGAATCTGATACAGTGGTTCTCTCTTTTTAACCACCAAACACACATTTAGTACAGTAAACACACAGCACTGTGCACACACACAAACAATACAGGAAGAGCTGTTACACTGTCCAAAAACAAGATCAAAACAAAACCTCCCACACAACAAATTGCTGCAACACGCAAAGGAAGAGCAGCATTCAGAGGGCAATGGAGTTTACGGTGCACATGTTTGTGTTGTGTGAAGGACAAAAAAAAAACTACTTTCAATCCACATTCATCCGTAAACAGTCAACGCTCAATCTTGTTGAGCATTTTTGGAGTGTGTGTGTGCAAAATTATGCCTGAGGGTTTCATAGCCTACGCAAGCTTTGTGTATTGAGGTCTAAACATGAAGGCTAACACACAAACAAAAGCACCCTCTTAGCAGGTCTACACAGACCATTTACAATGCATGACAGACCGTGTACAATGCATGACATGACACTTTGTGTCACAAATTATTTTTTGTGAACAACACTTTCACAGGCAAATACTGTATGTGTATAAGGCTTTGAAACAGGCCAAACTCTCACCTCCTCTTCCACTGCGAAGAGCTTGACAATGTTCTTATGGTTCAGCTTCTTTAGCACCTCAAACTCTCTCATCTGCACGTCCAGGGGACGCAAAAAACTCAGGTTGTTGAAGACCTTGACAGCATAAAGGTCCCCTGTTTTCTGTGTGATAGAGAGGAGACATGGAAGATTACAAACAAAGAAAGAGATAGATAGTCAAAACTGAAAAAAGAGGAGATGAATAGTCTTTCTACCCCACAATCCATTTGCATTTGAAACCCGCTAAGTCCATCTTCAGAAATATGCAAAAATAAGTTTTTAATCATTTTAAACTGCAATCTGAAATGTTATAATCAAGTAAAACAGGCCAACCCAACATTCCAGTTGGACTGATAATAAAGTTTATCAAAATTTTATAAATAGATTTATGTAAATGAAGTGCAAATGGAATGGCATCAAAACTCTTTATCTGTTTTCTGATTGGTACCAGTAGTAGTAGCAGCAGCAGCAGCAGCCGAAAGTAGTTTTATCTACCCACCCTTTAACAACCATCAGAACCATCATGCAAATGACATTACCTATTAGGGTTGGGTGATGCCCCCTTTAATGGCATATTGACGTGTGTACAGTAAAACATTGTGATGTGGACGGAAAGGAAATAAAAACAATGGGGGTGAGGGCGGGACTAAAATGACACAGAAAATATAAGCAACTACATGCATTAACATGGCATGAAAATGCAGAACTCAGGACAGGAAAGCTGCATGACCTGGGGTGAGAAGATAACTTATGTAGCTATTTGTTATAATCGACAAGTAGTTGTGATCATTTTGAGCTCAAGGCCACCAGTTTTCTGATAGAATATTCAGCTGTTGGATCTAGCAGACAGGTAACTTGCTAACAACAAAATGTTTACTTCTATGATAATAACTCATCCATATACTGTATCCCAGACAACATGCATTTATTTATGAAGCTCTACCACAATCCAACCCCATTGCCTGTCTCATGAAATTGCCTAATTTCTAAGATCATTTCCCAGTAAAGTATCTTATGCTTTAACAGTAGCCAGTGGGACGGGGACAAGGCAGTGGCATACGGTAAAGAAACTGTTTGCTAACATGCATGCTAACATCAACAGGGAAGTTCTATAGTTACTGTCCAAACAACTACACGTGTGGAAGAGACAGCTAAGTAAGTGAGAGGGAGAGAGGGAGAGAGAGAGAATTAGAGAGACAGACAGACAGACAAACAGACAGAGAGTGGGCTGCTGCTGTTGTCTGCTGCTGGTTTTGCTGAAAGGGAAAACCCCAGCTGTGGTATACTGACAATTTGGGGCCCTGCAGGTCACATGACCCACATGTACTGTAACCCTGGCACTGAGGCTGCAGCACGCAGTGTTCACTTGATTGAACACAGGGACCAAGCAATCTGTACCGCAAGAAAAGGCACATCACTGATCTCTATCTTTGACAGGACATCAATATCAACAACAACAACAACAATAACAACACTCATTTTTCACACATTTTTTCTGTTTTCTTGTTTCAGGTTCTACACTGCACTAACCACTACCTACTGCACCACACAGTTCGAAGTGAATTTCATTGGCATTATATTACTGACTGTATCAATTAAGCCATTGTTGTTGTTGATGATGTTATTGCTGATGTTGTTTTTCAATCTGATTGTTACTTTTACTGAATGATTATGAGCTCATGGAATTGCTAGAAAATAGTCTCATGCTCTGTCAACCTCCCCTGAATAAACAACGGCTACATGAACAAATGAATGAATATCTTCAGAGTAATAATCCTTATTTCCACATTCTTCGCTCTGTAACAGCAATGCTGTCCACATGGAAAAAGGAGGAGGTGACAGCGAATTTGTCAGTATCTGCATGGAGTTGAGCCATCAAATTGAGGATGTAACTGTGTCAAATCCCTAAATTAGCTATTGATAAAAAAAATACTAGGTCAAAGAGCTTCTGGGTTTGTGGGAAATTCACAGCAATGACTCAACAGCAAGTACATTAAAATAAGGCATACCATACTATCTCTGTGACTCAAATGGAAAATACCACCAGAGTTCAGAGGTAAGCAGGCTGCTTAATGTTGTGCTTTGTCATTTTGGAGTGGCATTTCTGTCTTTCTCTAACAACATCAACCACAACATAGCAGGCTAAAAGTTAAAACAGAAACATTCAACAGGGCTCAATGACTCCCAGGGGATCCTTAGAATTATTTTCAACTTCTTACTTTGTGGCTAACTGGAAAGTTCATAGAATGCATCTTAATTTCCCTCCCTCATCCTTGTAGGAGAAGTTCTGTATGGGGTGCTGTACACATGATTATTTGATCTACTGAAATCCTTGGGCCATTTTTGTTTATTGAGAGAAACATGCATATCATTATATAGGCATAACAAAAACGTAACTGCATATTACATCTTTGGTGAAAATCTGAACTCTTTTCTACCCAAGGCACAGGCCTCCCTATCAGAATCATGGGTTCAGTATTCATGTAAAGATGACCGTGACTTAAACACATGGTATATTAATATCCTTTGGGGAGTACAAAATGTGAGCAAGGACTGCACTCAAAATGGCATAACCAGGTCAAACCAATTCATAGGATGGAGGAGCACAACAGTGATGGTTAAAAATCAGTCACTATTTCACAAACATGCAAATCTCTCTCTCTCTCTTCCCTTTCTCCTCCCCTATGTCTCTGTATGACAATGACTGTGGAAATGTCAACAGCCACCAGAGAGAGAGGCAAGCTGTGGTTTCCTGTCTGATAAACTGCCAAACTGTGGCGACATGTCTCATCCTCCTCATAAAACAACCGCACACACACACACACGGTATCTGATGTTACTGGAGCATAAAGCCACAGCAGCCAGCTTTAGGGGGACCGTGCACCCGTTTTCTGCACCTCGGAGTATTTGCTGCCTAACTGACCTACCTTGTGTCTTCCACGGTAGACATTAGCAGTGGCCCCCTGACCAAGCAGGTCTGATATCAGCCACAGATAGTTTGCTGTGCTTTGCATGGTGACTTCAGATGCAACAGCTGTGGGAAAAGAGGGGCATAAATAATTGATGAGCAATTTCTTGATTTAGCCTGACTCCAATATATTTTCCCTCCTTCTAATTAAGCTGCATTGCAGGGTCACTTCCCCCAATGCATGTTGAATGAATGCTGAAATAAACAAATAAGGCTATTGCTGTACATAGACGATTTAATAGCAACATGACTACAGTTAATGACTTTGTAGGCGATCTTTGACAAAAGCCAATGAAATGTGGTTTCAGTCCTCTGTTAAGCTCTGGACAGCATGGACATTTCATATAGAATACCCATATTGATCTAGCCCACATAACATCTCATAAAACCTTGAATAGGTGAGTGTTATATGATTGAAAGATCTAGAATAAGGCGTTTACAACAAAACAATAACAGTTTGAAAGTTACTGTTGTCCTTAGCTAAATAACAGCTTCCCTAGGTAAGTGTTAATAATATATGATCAGACAAGGAAAAAAGTGGATATTGCGAGGAAGTCTTACTATTTCAACATGCGGAGTTGTCCCAGTGTCGAGTTCGATATAGATACCAGCTGACGTCACACCAGTGGGAAATTCCCCCCGAGACTAAAAAAGCTTGTATCCGACAACCTAGAACATGTTGAATCGCTGTCAACGTTTTAAAACACTTCGTTTCATTTAACATTTGTAAATAAATTGATACATCTAAACAGAGTAACAACACTCAAGTTCAGTGTGCAAGCGAAAATGTCGAAGGATGACAGCTAACATGCATGATGGGAAAGCTAACCATAGATGCTAACGTTAACCATGGACTGTGACCTATGCCTGGCGAAACAAGCCTCTGCGATCAATATTTAACATCACTGATTTGCAAGTATCTATAATATGGTAACGTTAGCATGAGGTAAATTCCAAAATGAAAGACAACTGAGTTATGAAGACTGTGAACGTGTACAAATAACGTAACACGTCCGGTGAGTTCTCGTCCATAACACTGAATATTCTAGCTAGCTTCAAGCTGAGCCACTCGTCGTTTAATATCTATTTGTCAAGAATGTAAGTGAGTTAGTCTACATTAAATGAAACAGTAACTAAGAAACACACAGATCCCGTGTTGCAACTGACATTTGGATTAATAATAGCTTTAAATCAGGTCATATTTATGTTTATTTCCTTACCCCGACAATCCCAACCCGTCTTCCGTTTTCTTATGTGGACATCATAGTCACGGGACAGAAAGCATTCAATCAGGATAGAGCTGCGAAAAAGAGAGGCGGGTCTTGTTTTACCGTAATGTCAGTAGGCTACAACATACCAACATGTTTCAGACGACTAAACTAATGCTCACTTGCCTATTCCGATATGGTAACTTGCAGTGGTTCTCATCTTACGACCAAGTCCAAGGTTTGTGGGCTACTTTTGAAGAAACGAAAATGAAACCAATTCTTCTTACCCTACCTTAAAGGATACCACTTAGTCTGGAATCTGTTTTTTTCTCTTTCACTTTGTTTGCCAATCAGATTTGCAAAACAAAGCTCGGGAATTCAACGTGATGTACTGTATCTGCACTGATGAAACTGGGCAACAAGTTTCTTGGAAAACATTGTTGGTAAGGGCGCTGCACTAGTTATGATTAAACCAGCTAAACCATCAAAACAAGATGGTAAAAAAAAAAGGTTAAAAAAAACTATGTCATGTCCAACCATCTTAAATTTTTTGACAAGACATAGGCGTAGGCCAGGGGTGGGCAAAAGGCCCGGGGCCACATGCAGCCTGCCATGAAGGAAAAAAAAAAAATGGCCTGTATTCACCTAATATTACACCCATCACACAGCATGGTTTCAGAACTGATGTGCCATGTTTGTTAACAGCATCATCAAACAGTGTACTTTTGGGAACTCATATAAGCTTACGAGTCTTACCAACTTGTTAAACAATGCTATTTACTTTGCTATTTTTATATTATAAAGAAATGCAATATTACACAGATTTGACTTCAGCCTTTTGCTCTGGCCCTTCACAATATTTTCTTTTTCTCATGTGGCCCCATGGAAAAAATAATTGCCCACCTCTGGCCTAGGCCCTTAGCCAGCAACCAGACCAATGGTACCCTGCCTCAGCTGAACAGCTGAACAGCTGAAGCTAAGCATGGTTAGTACCTGGATGGGAAACCTCTTGAGAACACCAAGTTGCTGCTGGAAGTGGTGTTGGTGAGTGGCCAGTAGGGGGCACTCTTTCCTCTGGCCTAAAATCAATCCCAATGCCCCAGTGCGGTGATGGGGACATTGTGCTGTAGGACGAGACGTTAAACCGAGGTCCTGACTGACTCACAGTGGTCATAAAAGATCTCACAGCACAGAGTAGGGGTTTTCCCAGTGTCCTGGCTAAAGTCCCAACCTGGCTCATTCAATCTGGTCCGCTGATCATCCCCCACTGTAATTGGCTCATTCATCCATTCCCTTACTCTCCACCTCAAGCTGGTGTGTGGTGAGCGTTCTGGCGCATGATGACTGCCGTGCATCATCCAGGTGGGTGCTACACATTGGTGGTGGTTAGTTAGGTCCCCCTTCCAATGTAAAGCGCTTTGGGGATCTTGAAAAGCGCTATAGAAATGTAAGTAGTAGTAGGCCTACACACATGAATGCTTAACATAAGAATATAATTGATCTCAATGGGAAATTTCCCTTATTCTGAGATGGCATGAATCCACTGTGTGACTTTAACTGTGGTGCTAGAGTTGGCCAAACTAAGACCCAGGAGCTAATTGCGGTCCTCTCTCTATCTCTCTCTTTCTCACGGCCCACTATGAAGTAAAAACAATAAGATGTAGCCTAATGTGGTAGGCTAAATTGTTACATTAATCTATTATCACAATTGCACATCATAGCTGCAGCACAACATGTTTGTAAGTGTTAAACAGTTTGTAGGATTAGATGGCCACCTGTCACTCTTTCACTTGAAACTGGTTAAAAGATTCTAGATTCTTAATTTTGCATTGGCTCTTAGCATCATTGATTTTTCAGTATGCGGCATGCAAACAGAAAAAAGTTTGGCCACCCCTGCTCTAGTCTTTTCTGTCTAGTTTTTTCTGCACTATGTAGCCTATGTGACCCCCTGTGGTGGTAGGTAAAAATACATGCCTCTTTGTGTTTTTTTCTTTTCTTGGCTGAGGTTCTACAGCGGGAGAGATAGGGACCTACTGTAGAGATCTAAATATAGATCTATCTATCTATCTATCTATCTATCTTAGCCTGGCTTTCGCGACCATCAAAGCTCATATGAGCTGGATCTGGCCAATCTCGCACACTAGCCGCCATCTCAAAGGCAGAATCAATGTTAAAAGCTCGATTCTCATTGGTGCCTGAAATTCTGGGCCAGGAAATGCAGTAAATAGGCAGTTTGGCCCAGGCTCTATCTATCTACTGTATCTATCTGTCTGTCTGTCTGTACGTCTGTCTGTATGTCTGTCTGTTTGTCTACAGGACTTTCATTTACCATTCCTCTACAGTTGCTTATTTTATTTTTGCCCAATTTTGTTTATGTGTTTTGGAAAGCCAAACATGTATTCCATTTATCCATAACATTTTATAGCCCTGTTTCATTATGTTAATGTGAGGTCTAGATTGGATCAGGCCTTGAATGAAAGCCTGTAGTATTCTTCCACTGCCTCACTCTGTTAGCTGACTGGCCAGGTGATGAATTCTCCTGGAGGAATCCAGCCAATTGACCAAAATCCCAGACGGAGCCACAGAGGGAGATGAGAATCGAGCATAATTGCGTAGGAAGGCTATGGCCAGGCTATGGTGTTTAGGTTTAAAAGCAATTGTATTCAATTGTATTCATAATGTCTTCCTCTGTTCGCTGATTTGATCTGGTAAAAATGCTACCAGAGACAACAAGCTCAATGGGATCATATCCAGACTAGCACAGTATCGGGAGAAGATAGATAATCAAGTAGAAGTGCCTACATGGCCAAGCTACTGCAACTAGCTTACACTCTGAAGTTTCCAATGTGAATGCTATACACCTAGGGTGCCAAATTTCATTTTTTTTTTTCAGTTCAGTTCAGTTATTCTCTAGTTTTTCACTTTCATTTCCAGAAAAGAATCAAAACTAAGTTTATGGTATTTAGCAAAGCAAAGAAGTGTGATTCTCACACCTTTAATATTTACTCCTTAAATGGGACACA
>JASCQY010009969.1:0-10548 GCA_030264315.1 Sardinella tawilis
TGTGTGTGTGTGTGTGTGTGTGTGTGTGTGTGTGTGTGTGTGTGTGTGTGTGTGTGTGTGTGTGTGTATGTCTCTCTTTTGTCTGTCTGTCAGTCTGCTGTGGGAGGGGGTAGGGGGGTGTCAAGGGCTGGAGAAGCTTATCATTGACTCTGCCATATCATTAAACCGTGGTGTGGCCTGCCTGAAAGTCATAAACGCACACACTACACACACACACACACTACACACACACACACACACACACATTACATATGCAGAGGACATAACAACACACATCGTACAGTACATATCATGTGTACACCTACTTAGTACGCCGCGGAGACACACTACATAACGGCTATGCACAAAGACATGCACTACAGCAACATTACACACTCATAATGGGCAAACCATGAATACACACACCCACCATACAAGCGATCACACGCAGACACACACACACACACATACAATCTTTAGGTCTGGCCTGTTTTGCAATCAGTCCCACTCATGCCACTAACTGAGCAGAGAGAGTGGTATTCCTCTTTCACTGTCTTTGTATGTATGTTTGTCTGTTTGTTTTGGGGAAGATGGAGGGATGAATGCTGTCTGTACGTTGTCCTGAAGAAAGGAAAAGAGGCAGAGAGGCTCAAGGAAAGAGTGATGAACTGTCCTCTAAATGGAAAAAAAGAAAGAGAGAGCAAGTGAGAGAGTAAGACAGAGAGAGAGAGAGAGAAGTACGTCCCTGTTCCTCTTAGTGAAGAAGTCCACTTCTCGTTTTTTGTCTTCCTTTTCTTTTTCTCTCTACCTCTTCCTGGAGTCCCTCCATCCCTCGCTGGCTTTGCAGCACAGTGGCCGGGGGTTGGGGGCTCATGTGTTTTCAATTCTTTTACAAAGGAAGAGAACTTCCACTGTAACACTCAAAAAAAAAAAAATAATAATAATAATAAAAAAAAACGATTCAAGAAAGAGAGAGCATAAGAAAAAAAATGGGATGGAGAGAGTGGAAAAGAGGAAAGAATGATAGTGAAAGTGTCCTTCCCTAAAACTTCAGTGTCCGCACAGTAACAGGTCACTTCTTAACAGTTACTGATTTTAATTGTTGTTATTATTTTTTTTATTATTATTATTGTTATTTCCCCTGCCTTTTCCCTCATTTCTCTCTTTTTTTCTGACTCTCTCGTTCTCTCTCACTGTGGGTGAGTTGTCAGGCAGACCACAGACAGAGGTGCCTCATCATTATTGTTTTTGTACACCTGATTTCTCTTCCCTAACACTGTCAACACAAGCTGTTTTATTACTGTTATTATTATTATTATTGTTATTATTATTAATAATGACTCCTGCTTTTGTTTTGATGCTGTGTCCTCACTGAGGCTTAAGGTGACTGAATATGAACTCTGTTCATCCCTCCTCCTGTCCCTTGCTATTCAACGTTTCAAAGAAAAGAAAAACGTGGAAAAAAAAACATAAAAAAGAATAAACACCTTAAAAAACAGGACGTGTGTATTGGACTTGTTTTTTTTTGTTGCTATGGCAGCAGTTACTATGTGGATTAGATTGGGTGTTCTGACACAAAAAGAAAAGAGCCAGTGGTAAAACAGTGTCAAATATTTAATGTTGTACATGGTTAAGAATCCAGTTATGCTGTATAAGGTTCCATCTGTGTGTATGTGTGTGTGTTTGCTTAAAGTTCACACCTGTGACCCAGGTGTCTGACATATGTGAGTGTGTGTTTATGGTTCAACCCCACACACTTCTTTCATCTGCATGCGTGCGTGTGTGTGTGCGCGTGTGCTTTAGAATAGAAAAGAATGTATAAAATCGCTGACCTGCACAACTTTGGTCTCCCTGTTAAACAAGACTGGTTGAGTGTTTGTGTGTGTAAGAGTGCCTGATGTAAGACGCAGGTCCGTCATTGAGCACCCATACAGTTCCATTCAGTAAATATTATTCTCTCTCATCCATACTTCAGCAAGCCACACACCATTTCACCAGCGACCTATCGTACTACAGAGAACACACACACACACACACACACACACACACACACACACACACACACACTTCTGATCTTCACTTGCATAGCTGAGTTCAGATCAGTAGACTAAATAGAGTCCAGCTGACCCACACACAGGTAGGTCTTTCAGACAATAGCATATGCCCCAGTAATATACTGACCCATCACTGGTCATTTGTATACTTGTGGTGCTCTCAGGATGAGCCCTTACCAACACTAGAGTCCAATCCGTCTGCTACTAGATCTAACTGGTAGACAAGAAACACTTAAGGCACATGGACATGGTCTTTGGAAAACAGGTTTTCTCCTTTTGGACCACAAATACTGCAGATTTACAGTAAACAGCTGCAAGTCAGTGTGGAGGTGGTGGCGTTCTTGAGAGCACTGGATTGAGCATACCCACCCCCCTTGATTTAGAATGTTATTCTACTCAAGGTCAGTGGTTTTCCCACCCTATCAACAAAACCCCACTGTATTTCAAATGTCACCATACCATTGGGTTCCCTTTCCTGTCCTGGAACAAAACTCACCACTGTCCAAATGATACCACATATAAGATGTGTTTTTTTCTCTGCAGAGTGTTTAACAGGGCTTTATACTGTACACAGCAAGTGGTTCCATGACCAAAGCTGACATTGTCACACACCACAGTTAGGGAATAGCATGCTCAATCCAGTGTTCTTTGGCGCTCAGTAGCGTGAATGTACTAAGTTGTGTACATATCCTACACTGTAAAAAAGGATTTGCAATGCTTACTTGAAAAATGTGTGGAAACTCGTTGTAAGTAACCATAACTAGTCTCTTTCAAGTTATGGTAAAGATATATTGAAAGAGACAAGTAATCTTTACTTACCTAATTCGAGGCAACGAGTTTCCACACATTTTTCAAGTAATCTTTACAAATCATTTTTTACAGTGTACAGTACGGTCATATCTTGTATTAACTTATAAGACGTATGTGTTGATATACTCGTTTGCTGCATATGGCACGTGTTCCCACGCAGTGTAGAGGCCCAGAGCACATCAGTATGTAACTGTGGAGAATCAGAGAGACAAGAAACAAGGGTGGATGAAGCTCCGGTTTTTAGGCACATCAAGAAGCCCATGGGTCCCACTATGGGGAAGTCTTAAGCTTACTCGTGGAGCAGGGGAAAAGGCACTGCATTATCAAAATAAAAGGCAATGATTCAGTGGTGTGTGCACCTGGATTTCCTCCTTGAGTTTGGAACAGTTGAAGGTTCAGGTGCTTAGCATACTGTGGGGGGTTCGCACTGCACGGCACGGCATCGTGCGTTCGTTCGTTCGAGCGATTAGAGACGGAGAGTCTACAAGTAAAGTGCGGTCGCTGTGTGCAGCTGAGAGCTTTCAGAGAGTGGCTGAGAAGAGCACCGGGTCCGGATTGGATCTGGCCCAGTGCTGGCTGCTGTCGGAGCCATCTCGAGAAGAAGGGAGGAGGGATCGACAGACAGGCCTTGGCTCCAGGAGCCAACAAAAGTGTCAAAGAAAGACTTTAGAAAGTCAAAAAAAAAAACAAAAAAAAAACTCTAAAATAAGGCTGTATTATATCAAGGCTCTAGTAAAGAGTGTAGAGTCAGGTCTGTGTGTGTACGAATGTGTTTGTTTTTAAACAAAAGTCTGCATTCTGCGTATCCACCTCCTCCTCTTCTGTGAGTCTATACCTCTCCGCTCCTCCCTCTGTCGTTCTCTTACTCTCTCCATCCACTCTCAGCCAAAGATGCCCACGCCCAAAAGCACCAGCGTGGTAGCCAGGATGACCATCACGTCGCTAGGATACCCTTGCCCTTTGACCCCTCCGTTTCTGGATGCGTACGTGGCTCGTCTGTGGTGATGGTCCCTCGCTCCTTCGTGTCGCCCCTCCCTATTCCCCCTGCTGTCGTGTCCACCCGTTTCCTCCGCGGCCTCCTCCTCCCCCTCGGCGTTGTTGCCGTAGTGATGCCCGCCTTCGTGGGCGCCGCTGCACTGCACCATGGGTGTCTGGTAGGAGGTGGCGCGTTTCTGGGGCCGGTCAGGACTGGAGCCGTCGCTGGGACGCTGCCCGTTAAAGAGGAGCAGTCGCCCGCCTCCTCCTCCTCCTCCCCTGCCCCCTCCGCGGACACCGTCGCCGTGCCCGTGGTTGTGGCCCTCTCCAGCGTCCTCCTCTTCCAGGCGGAAGAGCTCGTACTCGGTGTGGGGCAGCCGCACGCCCAGTGCCACGCACCCGCCGGTGGGCGTCACGTCCTGCTCTACGCCCAGCCGCCAGGAGCCCTGGGGCCCACACTCGTCACCCCTGAACACGTTCAGCAGCGAGGTAGTGGCCAGGTCGAGAGGACGCACCCGCATGTGGTTGACTGTGAGGAGGAAGGGAGAGAGACATGGACAGAAGAAAGGAAAGGAGGAGGGAGCTTTTAGAGCAGCATAATGTCCATGTGTCCATTCTCAAATATATTAGTATATAGTGTATATTAAAAAACAACCTTCCAAGTTACAATAAGCCCCAAAGAATACAAAAATGAAAGAAGCAGAGGAGGAGAAGCACGAGGAGAGACACAAAAGAAGGTGAGAGAAAGGGAGGGTTGTGTGGGAACGAGGGAGCAGAATGAAAGACAGATGAGGGGAAATATGTGACAGAGACCATGAGGGGAAAAGAGGAAGTGAGGGTCAGATGGGAGAGTGAAAGAGAGGGAGAGGTGAAAGAGCAGATAGATTAAGAGAGATGGAGGGAGCAAGAGTGGATTACCAAAGAGAGAGAGGGAGAGATTGGGGGCATGAGGAGGCAGAGAGAGAGAGAAAGACAAATACAAGTAGAGAGGGTGTGGATGAAGTAGGTGTGGATGAATTAAGAAAGATGGAGGGAGTGAGAGAAGGTTACCAGAGAGAGGGAAAAAGAGAGAGACTGGGGGCATGGAGAGGTAGAGAGAGGAGGAGATTAGAGGAAGGTGAGAAGACACCAATAAAAGAGGTGGAGAAAACTAGGAGGATTCTTGGGCTAACGCCCAGAATCAGGAAGGGGGAGTGTGTGTGTGTGTGTGTGTGTGTGTGTGTGTTGGACAACCGGGGAATTTGGAAATCACTGTGATAAGTGGATGCAGTCTATGTGTGTGTGTATGTATGTGTGTGTTTCCTGTACAGTACGTGCTAGAGTATGTGAAACTAGCCCATATGTCCTATAGGGTTTGGAACAAGCTCTCAGCCTCCCCATTCACATAACCAAATAAATCACTTCTTCTCCAGGAGAGTTTACAAAACCACTTCAGGCCTTTCTTTCAACTGTATAAAAGATGGCTTGGAAAAAGCCTGATTTTATTTGGTTTATCAACACAATGGCCTCCCACCTTAAACAGACACAAGCGGTTCGCTCCCACTCCCACTAGTACTGTACCTTTGAAGACGAACTCCGTGCCTCCCATGACTCTTGTGGAGGCCACGCCCCGACTGTAACGCCCGCGCGCGTACAGGCTGAACGTGGGGTGTTTGCACACGGGGTCTGAGTAGTGGAAGTAGTGACCCTCCCACGTGTTGTTGTCGTCGTGGAAGATGAAGTGGCGCGTGAGGAAGAGGACCTCAGGCCGCACCTCGCAGCGCTGTGACACCCAGTGGCCGTGCAGATTGACCGGCAGGTCTGGACGCGGGGGCAGGATTGGGGGTTGGAGGTCGTCCGCTCGCGAGATAATCCGGCAGACAACGCAGCCCTGATCATGATTCTGAATCAACACAGAAACACAAAGATACACAAATTAAACACACAGAAATGTATTTATATAATCAATTAACTTTTATATCAGTTTCCAAATTTTTTTTTTTGGAAATTGCTATAAAACCTACTTCTGAAGATGGACTTAGAGGGTTTTGCATCTGAACTGTTCATTTGTTTTTTTTTTACTTTGATTTATTAAATTCCCTGCCGTCTAATGGTTCTATATTCCATCAGACCTTGTGCATTTGGTGAGCAGGTGTTTCCATTTAAATAAAAAAAGCCCCATCATCATGACCAGCAATATGATGACACAGACAAAGAAGTTGAAAACCAATCCATAGTTTCCCATCCAAAAGGGGTAAAAGTCAGCAATCGCATATTCATGGTCTCAGTCCAACAGGTTCTGTCCAAACGACTCATCTGCTGGCTCCTCTTGTAGACAAAACCTCTTTGTTCGCAGGAATGCCGAAGTTTGGAATCCAGGCGACGTCCTGGCTTCATGTCAAAATCATCGCATAATTTATTGGCAAGGGAGAAAAAAAGGGCAAGGTCGGTGTGAGCGACACTTTCTCGCTGGTATATGGTCGTAATCTCGAAACAGACAGGGCAGTGCGACATGTATTAATGCCGTTTGCATTTCTGCGCTACAGTGTAGCCCTAGGGGCATGACGGAGCACATTACTGCCTCTCCACGCCCAAACGTTTCACGGCCTGGGACCCAGTCACGGGTATGCCTCTCCTCCGGAGACCATGGGTCATACATGCAGAGTGCAGGACGAGGTCATGCCACGAGCGCCGATTTTTGTTTTTGTAAACAAAGCTCTTTATCTAAGCGTGAAACTGGACATTTATCCAGCTGCCTCGGGCCCGTTCCCGTTGAGTGAAATCCCCGATGAGGAAATAGCAATGGCGTTTATGGCCTGTAATTTGCCTGGGGAATCGGAGGAAAGGCTGTTTTGAGAATGCGAAAGCAAATGAAAATGTGTTTGGTCAAGAGTCTCACGAGGTCGCCATTGTTTAAATATATCTTCAAAAAGCCACAACACAATGACGGCACTGTGCTGATGTGCAGTGGTAAATCAGTCCTGCTGTCACGGCCCATTGAGTGGCGCTCAGCTGTGAGGTTGAGTGAGTCCGCTGAGGCAGAGGCTCGGGCCCGGTCTGAACGACAGAAGGGCCCGCTGGCTCACGAGCACACCGCACCGCACAGCACCAGGTTCTCCCCACTCGTCTCAGTGTGTGTGTGTTGTGTGTGTGTGTGTGTGTGTCTGTGTGTGCACACCGCACTGCACAGCACCAGGTTCTCTGAAGCACATCTCTTGGATCTTGGATCAAAAGTGAGCTTTACAATACTTCCAGATTTGTGGAAAAAGAGTGTGAAAAGAGTGTGTGTGTGTGTGTGTGTGTGTGTGTAAGGGAGAGCTAGTGTGGAAGGGAAAGAGAGGGAGGATGGGGTAAAAGCGTGTTATTCTTCTTTCAATCACTCTTTCTTTCTTTCATCTACTCCCTCCCTCTCCCCTCGCTTTCATGACTGCCCAATGACTCCCTCTCTCTCTCTCTCTCTCTCTCTCTCTCATAGCACTCTCACTATTCACCCTCTCCCTCTAACCCTTTCACTCGTCTTCACACTGTGATTATTCACCCTGTTCTATAACCCCCCCCTCCCCCACACACCCACCCACCCGCCCATCCACCCCACCCACGTCCTCCACTAATTCTCACCCTCCGCCATTCATCCTCTCACCCTCCCACCCACTCTGCCTCTGGTGCTCTGGCCGCCCTGTCTGAGCCTCTGAGCCTCTGCCTCTGGTGAAGCGCTGATTAGGGCTAATGAAGTTTAAACGACCGCCAGCCATCCAGCATCCACAGTCTAATCAGTACACATCAAAACACACACCCTGTTCTACAACACACAGAAATACACATACACAAACACACACACACACACACACACATGCGTGCCCGCACGCACGTAAACACACACACGTACGCATACGCGCGCACACACACACACACACACACAGATGCTCTCTTTAATCAGCTCTCACAGTACATTAGCACTCAGAAAACACACACACACACAAACACACACACAATGTGCCACTTAACATACTCCCAAACACACACACACACATACACACACACACACACATACACACACACACACACACACACATACACACACCACACACACACACAAACACACACACACACTCCCGGCAGCACACACAGTCTTTAATTAGCACAGGCACCCAAACTGAACAGGGAACGCAGTCAGTGGAAATGTTGCACGCAGCCAAAGGACTGCTAACGAAGGGCACTGTTCCCATTACCAATATGGCCGACCCATGCTGGCGTCCCACCCAGTGACCACAGATGAAGCAGCTGGCACTGCCATCTATCTGCTGCCTATGGTACTCGTGAGTGGGGTGCTCCCAAGGCCTCTGTGGCACCGTGGCTATTTATTGATTCCCGTATGGCAATGCCATTAGCAACGAGAAAGAGAGCAGCCCGAAATACACCGGTGATCAGACAGAGCCGTTGGCCATTTCATTACGTCATAGTCAGTTATGGGAAACATGGCCACAATGTGTGTGCGTGTGTGTATGTGTGTGTGTGCGTGCGTGTGTGTGTGTGTGTATGACAACACAAGATGTGGGTTGGCATGCAAGGATAAATCTGGAGGCTAATTTCTCATGGCCACACACACACACACACACACACACACACACACAGACACACATATTATCGTATCCTAATGTACACATGCACACAAATTCATGGGAGTGCAGACACACATGGACTGACACATGCTTACTTCACTATGTGTCGACTCGTAGTTTCTTCTGCGCACATTTTGCTAATTAAATACAAATAAACTAAATAAAAGAGAATGACATTGGATTTATGGCTGGGCTTTACAAACATCCCTGGGCTAAGACAGCTTTGTATGTGTGTGTGTGTGTGTAGTGCAGTGTAGCATAGAAGTGTTTAAAATGTCTGTGTGTGAACTGTTTGTGAGGTGAGTATGTGCACGTGTGTGTGTGTGTGTGTGTGTGTGTGTGTGTGTGTGTGTGTGTGTGTGTTGTATATGTGTGAGCATGAAAGGCTTTTTTCATTTAGGAGGATTTGGGTGAAATGAAAGTTCCAGAGCTGTCTCAAATTAGAGATGATGAGAGCTCAGGCTGAGGAGACGAGGAACGCCCTCTTATATTCCACACACACACACACACACACACACACATACACACACACGGACACAGCTAGTAAACACCCATACTTACACAAACACACACACACACAAACACACACACACATGCACACAGGTAGTAAACACACCTACTTACCCACATACACACACACACAGCCAAACACAGACAAACACACCTATACAAACACATGCACACCGACACTTACCCACCTATCATGCACACTCACACACACACACACACACACACACAGTTGAAAACCATGCTCTAACTGTATTGTATTCTAAATGTCCCCCTGTGGAAGCCAAGGGGAGCCCACAGAGAGCAGTGAAAGCCTCCTGAGCTTTGGCGTGTGCAAGAGAAGAGAAAGAGAAACGGGAGGGATGGATGGAAGGTTGGAATAGAAAGAATCGAGAGAAGAAATTAGTATGTGTATGTAGGTTAACACCAAAGTGGAAAGAGAGTTATGAAAATGTATAGCTGAAAAGGAACGAGAGGTCAGGATTCACTTCACTGTCCAGAATTTCTCCGCCACCCCCACTAAATATCAGTGCATTCAAAAGGGACTCTAATCAGTATTACTGAAAATATCTGTCCTTAAAACAATAAACTAAAATGCAAATCAGTTTAGCCACACACTCATCTTTAAGCCCCAACTTAATATTAACATTTTTTTCAGTGCCAGTGCAATGTCTGCAGCTTGGCAGGGAATATCACTTCATCAACACTCTCACATCTGTGTGTGCTGTGCTTCTGTATGTTTATGACCAAGCATGCACATGTCTGTGTGTGTGTGTGTGTGTACTGACAGATATTCCATAGATATCCAGAATTAGAAAGGAGAAACAGAGAGAAAGAAACAGACAGACAGCAACCTTGAGACAGGGAGAGAGGGAGGGCAAAAAGAGAGCAACAGGGAAAGAGAGAGAGAGAGAGAGAGACAGGGAGAGAGAGAAAATAAGAGAAACAGAGGAAAAAAGACAGGGAGAGAGAGAAAGAGAGGGAGGAAAAACATCATTCCCGACACAGCCTGGGCCTAGGGCATGCATGCATGGATTGAGTGGAGGAATGCACGCTCTTTAGCTCCTTTGAGGAATAATTCATAAGGCTGCCTGATTGATTCCAAAAAATTCTGGGAATACCGCTGCTGATCGCTCCCAGGGATGCTCCCTGGCCGGGATGAGCTTCCCGACCACGGGCCTGTCTGTAGCCAATCAGACCAGGGACCAGGAGAAAGGCGATGAGAAAGGGAAGGGTCAGGTCAGTCTGTCTCGTAGACAGTCACCATGGAAACATTCATTTACAGAAAATGTGTTATTTTGTTGTTTTACCTGCAGATGCTTTTGTGAGAGGTGGTGGACAGTTCATGTGAGATGCAGAGTAGATGCTGCCACTTCGGTTTACACCCTACATCTAATGTAAGTATTCAGTCTGGGCAGGGAGCTACAAAGATGCCGACTTGCAGGAAATGACATTCTACTAGGAAGTCCAGGAAGAAAGAATTTGCCATGCTCCTCTCATATCAATCGCACACTTAATTGGAAGTCAGGCCTCAGGTGTGGCTATGAAACACACACACATACACACACACACACACACACACACACACACACATACACACACACACACACACACACACACACACA
>JASCQY010009989.1:0-10546 GCA_030264315.1 Sardinella tawilis
ATTATGACGAGTGACGTTAGTGTTTGTTTTATTGAAATTTGTCGCAATCACTAACGTTAGCTCCCGAGCTCAACGACAGGATAGAGGGCTCCCTTCGGAGTGAGCATGTAGGGGAATGAGTGGGGCGTGAGGTGTCGGGATATGGGGAGGAGTAGTGGCAGTAACATAACAAGCAACATGTTAGTAAAGACGTCACACTCACCCTGGCTCAATTTGAAAAGTAATGTTAACACTGGAAGTAGATTCATTTTGTCTACATGCTGCACCACTGTCATTATTGTTATTGTTGAGCTAATAGCCTAGCCGTACATAACCGGAACAATGCGTGGAAGAGAATTCTGTCAATCAAAGAGGTCCAACCTTACTCGTAGCTCGTCCAATTATCATACAGCGCCCGCATCTGCGCCCACCCACTGCTCATTCACTCCCTTTGTTGACTCTGGGGACGCTCAGGGGACTCTGAGCGTCCCTGGAAATTAGTTTTTTGCGTTCTAAACCTGCATTAGTCCAATAAGAATCGAGCATTGCCCCTAAATGCTCTCAATAGCGCAGTCCGGGATGTAGACTACACTGCGTCTGAGCGAGTCAATGGACCGGAATGGCAGAACTAACGTGAAGTTAGAAACACGAAAATTGCGCTTCTTATCGACTTAACCAAACATTTAATCAAAAAATGTAGATGTTAAGTGACAGTTTAAGCCACTACATATGTTTCAAACTATTTAAAAATATTTTATTCACAAACTTTTTTCACGAACTTTTTGATGATATTTTAGGAGACGCCGAGCTTCCCTTGAAGTCTTATAATAGCCGCCTCTGATGCCGAAGTATTATTCAAGAAAACGCATATCATTTTCTTCTCAGTACTTAGATTGGCATTATTAGCATAACTTAGCACAATCACTGGAAGTACATGGTACCATTAGCATCAAGCTAAATTTGTCCACTTGATGGAATTAAATATCAGTTTTGTACTTTGGTGAATTTTAGGTAATTTTTAAAGTACTTTGTAAATAAATTTGATGATGTTTTGTTTGGTACCATAGACTTCCATTGGTATGTCAAATAAGCTTACACTGTCAAACTAGGCATTGCAGACACATAGAGAAAAAATGCTATGTGTTTTCATGTTCAACTAGGAACTGACTACAGATAAGCAATTTCCCAAAATACGGTGGCGTATCCCTTTAATTACCGGTACACTTTTTCAAAATAATGTTACCTATTTACTGTTTATTTTCTAATTAAATGACGTAATTTCATTACATGTTACTCATTACTCCCCAACACTGCTAGTCTGGGTAGTGCACCGATAACACCATCTAAATGGGGCACAGTAACTTACTTTCAGTTTTGTTTGTCTGTGCACATTAGATGCCAGTTCGTTATTTAGTCTATGTTGTATCAAATTTTCATTTTTTTTTATTTCCTTAAACAGCACCTTATTAGCTCTAACAACAGAGCTTTGGATTGATTCACACCGGATTTCTCCTTTAAAGTGATTGATCGGACTAGGTGTTCTTTACTGACACAACTGCTGAGGTTTGGTGCATTTTAAATAAAACTTCTGGGGGTTCCTATGACATTCACACATGCACTTTAAGACATGGACTTGTTTTGTTTATTCCCTATAACAATAACATGTAGGCTATGTGTTTAGGAATACTAGAAATAGTAGTCTAGATGTGATCAAGTACAGTTTATTTACAACTAATATTTACAGTTTAATTTAGATGGGGAGGAACCATTCTGACAATGAATGACCAGTTATGCAATTAAATGATATTCACTGCATTTCCTTAACATATGAACAGGCTATATAGGCTACTGTATGTTTCAAGACACGTAACAGATCCCATCTTGAGCTAAATAAAAATAGCAAAATAGTGTGAGATGTGTTTGTTATATTTTATGTTGGCCCTATGTATTTGTACGTATCTTATAACGTTTATGTTAATGTATATGTTTGTATAGCCTACAGTAACAATAAAATAAACAACTGAATACTGTCTACTGCACAGACTAATCATGTGAATTAATCAATCAATGTGAATGAAATTTCTCTCAGTTAATCAATTCTTTGGATGCAGTTTTTTCCGGTCTTGACAGGTTTTGCACAGGAGTATCTGTGCTTTACTGGTGATCTCCTTTGTTTTGAGGGAATACACAATGGGATTCAAACAGGGAGGCATGCAGGCCGACATGGACAGTGTTACAATTCTGATGTCAGGATCCGGTCGGTAGAAGAACAACCCTAGCATGAACATGGTCAAAGTTGGAACATAGGCGATGGCAACGACAATGAAATGCTCTGTGCAGGTAGCCAGTGCTTTGTAGCGGTTCCCCACGTTCTTCATTCTGAAGACGGCAATCAGGATGCTTCCATAGGACACCAAGATGAAGCTTAGGGGCCCAAACCTGATGATGATGATGAGGCTTACGGCAGTGGCCCACTGCAGAGAGTTGTCATTGCAGGCCAGTCGGTATACAGGAGAGTAGTCACAGAAATAGCTGGGCACTTGCACAGAAGCACAGAAACTCAGCCTTTTTATGATAAATGTGGCATATAACAATGTCAACACACACACGGCCCACACACTTCCCAGAATGCACAGCATGTTGGTGTTTGTGTTGATGGTGTGCTGGCGCAGAGGGAGACAGATGGAGATAAGCCTGTCATAAGCCAGCACAGCCAGGGAGAAGCATTGTATGGAAGTACAACAGTAGTGGACCCCCATCTGAACGAGACACAGGTTGAACGGCACAAAGTTGTCTTTAAACAAATACATCCACAGCATGTTGGGGATGAGATAGGAGCTGAACACGGTGTCCACCACAGCCAGATTGGCCACGGCCAGGAACTTAGGAGTGTGTAACTTGCGGTCAAGACAAATGATGCTGAGGAGAAAGCAGTTAAACAGAACTGTGAGCATGTAAATGACACCCAGGAAAATAAAGTAGATGTGTGTGTGCGGCATAGCTGTGAATCCAACCACGTAAAACCCTGGGGGGTGGATGAGGGTCCTGTTAGAGAGAGCTGCTCTGACGTCCAGCATGACGCAGACTGACCATCAGAACCAAAGATTCTATAGAGCGCTCTTCTAACTGACGGCCAACCTGAAAAGTGACAACCTCACTTTTCAAACCTGAAACCAGCCAGAGAGAAATATTTGTAAACTTTCTGACCATGACAGAGGAACACAATTTAGCCTTTGTACAAATATACAGTACTGTATAAACTGGCATAAAACAAATACATACAAATACAAATCTGTAATAACAATTGCACTTTGGCCCATATATTTTTGCCAGTCCAGACATTAAGTGTGTAGTGTACTTTATCAGTGGCATCAGGTATAGGCAGACAATAGCGATGTGTTTGGCTTAAATCTGAAGATCAGTAGTTGCAAGTGCCATATATCTACTGATAAAGCCCCCTAAGGACATCATTACAGCAGAAAACTGACTAACCAGGGAACTGCTGTCAGACTACTCATTTGCAATCAAATTCTTCCTCTTGCTCTAATAATACCACACACACATACAGTAGCACAATATAATTAGAGAACCCTCAAGAAGTGTTTTCCTTTTTAAAAATCCACAAGAGGGCAGAAGATGACTCCTGAAAGTCTTGGATAGAATCAACCCCCCCCCCCCCCCCTCAATTTAGTTCCCCTCAGTCGGTTTTAGGGGAAATATGAAGGGTACAGTCCAATAAGGACACTTCTTTGTAGCCACATCATGACGGTGCAATGGGAATGTCTTTACAAAAGGCCACTCCATAGTTCACTGGTCCCTGAAATTATTCCATTACATTTTCAATGACAAAGTTTTTTTTTCCTATTTTCATTTTCAGTGAAATTTTTTTTTTTTTTTTTCAAAAGGTGGATGCTGTTCAGCATCCCTTAGCATCCCTTAGTAGCATAACTGGGAAGGATGAGTTTCATTTTCCCAGTTGTTAGACCTTGCTGTTCCTGACTGATGCAGTTTAGACACAGGTGACTGAGGTCCTTGTGGAGGCAGACTAATGGCCTTCTCTGCTCAGCTATGGGACAGGTGGACACTACAGCAGCCAATGAGGCAAAGCCCCATGATGCATCACTTTAACCCCGCACTGTGTCAGGAGACAGAGAAGACATCTGTTAGTAACAGACATATCACCACATTGCACATTGCACCATAGAAGAAACTTGTTGACAGGCGCAGTATAATAATATAAAAATGATAGTTTGGAACAGCTCTACATTATGGATATTTACTATACACCTGCCTTTTAAACAATTTAAAGCTAGAACTTTTTACTACTAGAAACATATTCCATGTGTTGATAATATCATGCCTGGTTGAATAGAGTTAATTGAATATTGCATAGTCGTGCGTCAACTCATGGGGTGGGCCACTGCATTAGACTGGTTTGTTTATGTCATTAGTAAAGCATGCCTCCATCATGTACAAGATTTTTTGTGTCGACTAATTTTTGCTTTATTTTGATAAAATTGACTACTCAACGCATCGTACAGTTCTGCAATAAGGTGGTGTTCCTCAGGGATCAGTTATTGTGCTCCTTCTTATTAATCCATCAGACCAAATGCTGTTGGCATTTGATTACCATATGCAGATGATGCACATATAGTATTCTCACCAGATAGTAGACAGTAAACTAAACAAGGACAAAGCAGAGATTTTAATAATTATGTATAAAACAAACCTGAGAGAAACACAAGCCTGTACCACGGCCAAGACCTCTCCACCTCTCAATTAATACTCTACAGAATTAACTGATTAAAAGGATCAATATACAGTAATTAACACATTTTTGTAATGTTTGTGGATAGGTCCTCACCATACAAAGACATTTCTGAATGTGTTGTGCCTGATCAATGCATCAACGCTCTTAGCATCTAATCACATAGATCCTTACATACAGGCAGTAGTTACTGTCTAGGAAAGAACATAGACCAAGAGCAGGTCGAAGACAGAAGCCTTGTGTGTCTGAGCTCCTCTTCTGTCTTATTAAATGCACCTCATCACCCCGCCTGTCCTGTCCTGTGCTGTGCTGGGCTGGGATGTGTGCTGTCCAAGCCCCCACACTTAAATGAGGGATTGAGAGACACGCTTTGTGGGCTCCACTCATGCTGGACCGACTGGTTATTTTCCACTGACTGTTAATGCAGCTCTGTGTGTGTCTGAGGATTACAGTAATGTCCTCTGGCTTCTGCATGGGGAGGGAGCAGGACTTTAATGTGACACACTCTCACTCGCCATACACACGCATCAACTATATGGCCTATGACAGACTGATGCATGTGGGTATGTATACTGTATGTCACTTTCATTCGCCATACAGGGACAACGGCACATGTGCACAATGCACATGTACTCTATGTTCCACATTATTGTCAACTTCCAATTCAGGCCGATGCACATACAGTAAGTGCTGTCTGTGAGGGTCTATGGGGTCTATATTCTACTTCCAAAATACATAAATAAAGACAAAATATCGGATGTGATTCACTTGCAAGCCTGCATTTGATGAATGCATGAGATCTCCAAGTCATAAGAGATGAAAATATGGTGAATGAGTCTTCCACAAGGTTGCAGTTTGTCAGAAGTTAATAAATTGCTGAAACCTTGTTGCTATGGCACTCTTGGGAGACATTCCCCTACTCCAGCACATCAGTCAGACAGTCAGTCTCCTCCCCAGGATGTGATGCTAACCAGGCTTCCATTCAACTTATTCACATTTCATGTTCACATTAGTGAATATTTGGCTCAAGAACATTATCCATCTGCATCTGGGTGTGGTTTCAATCAGCTGTGTTATGCGAATAAAAAGTAGACATTTGACTAATCAAGTGATGTGTTCCAACCAGCTGAAGGATTAAAGTGTAATGTTGCCAGGATAAAATCTATAAACAGAATGTGGCAAATGCAAATATTTGAAAATTAAACATTAGCATTAGGGGACTGATGCAAATTTGCAGGTGTTTCAAATAGAGGATTTGAATTATGCTCACGTAAATGACATTACAGAGTTGGTATAACTCCTAAAACTGCATTTGAGTGCTTAAAAAGTAACATAATCAAATAAATAAAAAATAAAAGCAAGACCTTTGTCATGATACTGTATATATAATATATCATAGAAAAAGTAGACATGAACTATTGAATGTACAGTTAGCATATACAATGTTGATAAATGAGAAAAAGCTTGCCCTGTGCTAATGTACACCATATTTACACTTACCATAGACTAGGTATCTTGAATCTTGAGTCTATAGTATGCTTCTTCAATGTTATTCAGTATGGTGCATGTTATTCAGTGCAGCTAGGTTGGCACCGTGGCTATAGGCTAGCACATGAAGTTTTGCTGTATGTAAAGCTCTTTTCCAAAACGCTATAAAAAGCTATAAATTTAAATGTTATTTTCATAAATCTTATTTTTTTATTTGATTTTCAGGTACAGTAGCATCAGGACAATTGCAATTAGTTTAATGTTATCTGATTTGTCCTACTCAAACTCATTAACTGAGAAACACCAAGGCCACGTCCAAAACGGGACAATTGCAACCTTTTAAGTCTATAGTCGGAGGCTGTGAGGCATCAAGGCATCGAATTGATAATCTTGCCTTCTAAGACACCTTAGTTCGGGCAAATTTTGAAGTCTACACAGATGTATCCTTCATGCGGACTTCAATGTCAGCTGTCGGTATCTTGGCAACAGTGCTTGAACAATTAAATAAATAAAAAGACGGCGTTCCAATTAGCTGTCTAGCTAGATCGTCCGAAACGTTTTTAGCCGGTGCCTCGATGCCTTCTACGGCTGGAAACTTTTGAGACAGCGAAAACTGCGAGGCTGGAAGTCACTAGCTTCCCGTTTCAGACGCGGCCCAACAGTGAATTTACTGACATTAACAGAGAAGCATAATAAAAGCATGTCGTTTTGAATATTTTGAAAATGGATATGTAGTATTCTGGAAAAGAGCTCTTCAGTTGCTCTATTGCAATGGATAACACCAGAGTGGAGAAATGTCATCTCAACAGCATACAGGTCTGTGCTGTTTGAATCATTGTGAAAACAGATAAGTAGGCTTCTGAAAGAAATGATACCCAGACTCAGATAATTTAATCAGGCCTTGAAATGGACTGCATTTACAGTATATTGCAGTTTTCCACTCTTCCGAGCACTCACTGAACCTCACAATTTCATGCCTCACATACACCCACTGTCTCTCTCTCACTCACTCACTCACACACACACACACACACACACACACACACCATATACAGGACAGAGTCTGTCAAACAGGCTGCCAACCAGCTCATCAGTGGTTCAGCGTCTTGCTCAAGGACACTTCAGCAGAGTCAGGAGAAGCTGAACTCAAGCCTGCAAGAATGACTCCTACACCCCCCCCCCCCAACACACACACCCCTGCCCTCATGTATCACCTTAGACAAAAACAAGAGCTCTGAGGATGTGTATTCATATGTCTCCACAGGCACAGCACATGCCTAATGAAACGCTTCTCCTTGGTCCCTGGGTGCTTGTTAAGCCCTGAGTTATCGGCAGCCGCAAGGCAACCCTGCTCTGCACTCACGACCCCTGGAGCCCTCAGCTTGTTGAGGATGTGTCTGGGGCGATGACCTCTAACCTGACAGGAAGTGAATGTAATCCTGGAGTTAATTTTCACATTCCTCCTCTCTGGAATCACAGATAAAACCAGAGCCCTGCCTGTGAACACTGATTAGGTCCATCCATCCCTGTTGTTATTGTGGTTGTGGTTGTTGTTTTTTTTCCCATCCTCTTGCAGAGTATTGATCCGCAACACAGCCCAATGCTGTAGAAGACTCAGTACTCTTAATTAGTGTCTTACATCTCCCTCTTGTGTAGAATTCTGGACTTTACTTTTTAATTAAGGTTTGTAGCGAGAGAGGAACACAGAATGCTGTACACAGAGGAACACAGATTGCTACAGACACTTCCATTCATCATGTGTGGGAGCTCCATTGCCCTGGGCCTTCCCTTTCTTAGGGCTTGTTTACACGTGTCTAGATATTCTTCTAAACGGATATTTTTTTTATGCGTTTATCTTCTCGTTTACACGTAAACGGAGTTTTAGCAACCTCAAACGGATATTTTTTAAAACAGTCTTCAAAGTGGAGATTTTTAAAAACGCTGTTTTCTCAAGATTCCACTGGATACGTGTAAACACGATTTAAAAAATAAACGGATAAAAAAATATCTTATTTATGAAAATATCTAGATACGTGTAAACAAGCCCTTAGGCAGATGGAGAAACCCTGCCAGAGTCTAGTCAAACCCTGAGTAGCTCTACAGTACAGTATGTAGGGGAATTCACTCATATAGTTCTCATGGAATGCTTCTTGTCTTAAATCGTTTTGAATGTAATGCAGAGTGTGGACATGTAGATGATGATAAAGGGGACATTAGATGGATTAAGGGAGTAATTTACCTTGTTACTGCAGGATGAGGTTTACTTTATTTGTCTCCACCAGGGAGAAATTTGTCTTGGAGATAGGGGAAGTTGCAGCACCAAAAACACACAACACAACACACCAAACAATACAGACAAAGCAACCAAGGCTACAATTTACGCCTACCAATGTACATCAAGTAAAATGAGAAAGAAGTAGACATACACACAGACACATTGGTTGTTCCCACCCAGTCCCTGGCTATCCAGAAGACTGTGGGAGCATCCAATGGGTTTGGGTGAAGACTCAGTCATGCATCCCCAAAAACAGACTCAATTGTTGCCCTATAAAAGATTAGCATAATGTTTTTGCAAATGCGCTAATGGATTTTGGCACAGACATTGGCCCCCTGAGTGCACCAGCTAAGATCACTGTCCACCTGTACTCCAAGATACTTAAAGGTTTTCACCTGCTCAATGACCTGGCCATATACTGTAGTCACTGGGCCCTGACAAATTTGTCAACTGCTGCTTGGTGCATGTTTAGATTATCTTGTGTAGTAAGCAGACTGAGAATGACAGTGTCATCTGAAAATGGTAACTACATATTGGTATAACTCAGAACTCACACAGTCGTTGGCATACAACGTGAACAGAAAGATGAACTGTAGCACCCCCAGAATTGAACCGGATTTGACCTGTATTGGATAAAAAAGGGTTAACATTCAGCTGGATTCATTTTTTTAAGGAGAATGTTTGGCTGGATAAGATTAAATGCGGAGCTAAAATCAACAAAGAGGAGTCTGGCATATCCAGCAGGGTTTCCTAGATGTTTAAGAGCCAGATGCATTACACAGTAGTTGCTCACTTGTGCTGTGATTCTTAGTGTAGGCAAATTGGTATTTATCCAGCACTGGCTCCACTTCAGTGCGAAGTTGTTCTCTGATGTTAAAATAGAATATATTCGACTTTGATTTATTAAAAATAAGCTCAAGTGCTATTATACAAGCCCAATTACAACCATATTCAGACTGGTTATTGAAATGGTCCTTTTGGCTAGATGGCATTCTCTTTGGCAACCACAACTTGACATCACTTGTAGGCTGTAGGTTGTAATTCGCCCATGTTTCAGTGGCTTTTCTAGGTTCAAGATGGTCATATGAAGGAGGGCACAACCATGCCTCATGTTAATGATAGCTCTTTGGCCATGCACAACCTCTCCTACTGTAATTGTACTGGGGTGATGGTGGCGCAGGTGGTAGAGGTACTGTATGGCAACCAGAGGGTTGCTGGTTCAAGCCCCGCTCTGCCTGACTCCATCGAAGTGTCCTTGAGCAACCCCAAATTGCTCCCGGTGGTAGGTTGGCACTTTCCATGGCAGCTACCACTACTGTGTGAATGTGAGGCATACATTGTAAGTTGCTTTGGATAAAAGGGTCAGCCAAATGTATAAATGTAAATGTAATTCATCAGTTCCAAGGCAAAAAATGTTTTCCATACTATCTCTCCATTAATGCTACTTGATAAATTCATTAGACATGTGAACAATGTGGTGCTTTGGCACGCTCAATATTTACTGAGAACCTTCAGTGAATCCATCACTCGGACCTGAATGCCTCTTTTGTCCTCTGGGCAAGTCTTCGTACAAATCTGATTGGACCATAACCCTAACCCCGATGGCAGATAATATCAAACCTCAGTCAGTGTTTGTATAATATTTACAGTGTCTTTCGCCTGTGATTTCTCCAAACATTGACATTGATTTTCCACGTTTGCACACCTTGAGCTTTGATTCATGCTACCAACTGATTAGGGCACATCTTTTTCGCTATGGTTTCGTTTTCATATGCCCTAATCAGTTAGCGGTAGCAGCTAGTACTCTAATTCGGTCTACTTTGTACCTACTGCTGTCATTCTGATACCTATTGACAGCACTCTGCAGCCTCAGACAACAGGGCTTCGGTTTGATTCACTCCATGTTGAGGTTGGGGCCATACTAAATTGTGTTGAAGAAGCAAAGGACAGCACTCTCAGATTTAAGGCGAGACACTGTAGGTGAATAGGGTAAAATTTTAAAATATAAGTTATCACTATGAAACTTTACCAGTTGA
>JASCQY010010033.1:0-7500 GCA_030264315.1 Sardinella tawilis
CCAAAAGAAATGTCCTTCTTCAGTAACATTTGTTAGGCCTATGTATAATCATGAATTGTGACATGCATTATTTTTAGGCTTTGAAACCTTTCTTTGGAAGTTGATTATGGCGTTCCCCTGTGCCTCAGCCATCAAATCTTGTCTGAAGTCCATCTTTAGACGCATCCTTCATAGGCAGAGACATCAGAAGGCCTCAACTTGCTCTGGCTACTCATCCTCTGAGGAATGGGAGCCATCACCTATCCAGAGGACGACAAGCTCCTTGAGCCAGAGATTAAGTTAGCATGATGACTGCTTTACGCATGAAATGAAAAAGCACATGTAATGATGTAGGCGGGGATGCCACTAATCATGAAGAAGAACTGATTCTCTCTCTCTCTCTCTCTCTCTCTCTCTCTCTTTCTCTTTCTCTTTCTCTCTCTCTCTCTGGCTCTCTTTCGCTCCCCCTCCCTTAATTTGTCCCCCTGTTTGTTCCTCAGGGAATGTACTACCCAGATAGATTTGCCAAATACTCACCATTTTTACTGTGGCCCTGTGCAGCAGGTAAACTTCAAAGTGTCATAGTCACTCTTGACTATTTAGTCAAATCATCCACATCAACTCATCCTCGTCTGTATCTCTGCAGGTGAATTTGAGTTCCAGACACAGAATGGAGGGTTTTATAGCCCTTGGATAATCTCACTGAATGTCTACTGTAGCCATCAATCACAGATTGTACAAAGCACTCTATGAAATAAATGTTATCCATTTATTTACATATGTATTAGTTTTAATTAATCTTTTACCTCAGTTACTAGCACTATTGTTTGTTTTGTCTTTCGCATCATAATATGTGTGTACAGCATGTGTGTGTGGTGAGTATATGACAGTATTAAGTTTTGGAGGCTGACTGAAACTGCACAGACTGGATTGGTTGCCGCTCCACCCAGTATACCTATTTGGGGTGGGTGTTGTCAGATCTGGGTGTGTCAGTCCTCCATGCAAGCATTTTAGTGCCGGACCTGAGAGCTTACAACAAGGTAAGGTTTCTCACCATTCTTACCAGTTAAAAGAAATCTGTGATTAATTGTTTTTTTGTTTTTTGTTTTTTTTTGTCATCAACAACATGGTGTTGTATTTGTGAATTAGGTGCTTTTGTGCGCTCCAGTAAAGGTCCATCAAAGTTAATGTCATCTCACGCTCACATATCATATTACATACAGTGTGTGCCATGTCTTTCAGTTCTATTTGTGACATGCATATTGATTTAAAAAAAAAAAGAAAAGAAAAATTGGATGTGATCGTTGAATGTGAATTTTATCTTTATTTTGTAGATCTGAACATGTCATTCTTCAAGAAAGTCTTCAAGAAAATCATCCACGACGATTCTGACGATGATGCAGTGAGTCACCATGGGTTCACTTATTCTGCTCCTACACTTGTATTATCTTCTTGAAAGTAATGCCACTGCCTGGAAACTGTCCAGTATAATTCCCAAGAGATTACAGTTTACCTTCAGTTCCTTAATTTCCTTCGGGATAAATAAAGTATCTCTATCTATTTATCTATCTATCTATCTACCTACCTACTTACCTACCCAACCCACCCACCCACCTACCTAACTACCTACCTACCTAGCTACCTACCTAGCTACAATACCTACCTACAGTATCTACCTAATTGCCCACCACTCACCCACAGTGTTGTTATGTGGGCGATGGGAGCATAGTGGTTAAGGAACCTGCCCAGCATGCTAGTGTCCTGTAAATTGTGTTCTCGAATCCTTGCTGCCGCCGTTGTGCCCCTAAGCAAGGCACTTAACCCTAAGTTCCTCTAAGGAAGAACTAATAGATACAAAATGTAAGTCACTTACAGTAGGATAAATACAGGTATGTATGCTATTTGCTGAAATGTAAATGGACCTGTCCAGTGTTGAAATTACAGAAAGCACTCTGATGTTAAGTGTCTTGTTTCATATAGGATGGGCATGAAAGTAAACTACCTGTGAAGCCTTATCATGGGACTGTTACCCCACACCCCAACTTTAATCCCAGCACCGATGCAGCCACCCTGCGCAAGGCTATCGAGTCCAGAGGTAAGGTGGCATGTGTTACCTGTGACCAGAGAGAGAACAACACATGACCTCTGAGTGAACTGGGAACTCTGTGATGGATCTGTCTTGTATGACTTGTATGACGTTTGTACCAACCTGACACACGTGGTATGGATGTGGCCATGTACCTCGTTCATGTGTTCAATATCCAGATTATTAACAAAGATTTTGCAGATTTGGATTTTACTAAATTTCTTCATGTGTGATGTTTTGCACAGCGGAGAGCTGTACATGGGGATGCATTTCTTTTATTCATTCTACTTCCTCCTCATGATCTGATTCTGATCTGTTTCATAATAGGTAGTGATATGGTCCATACTAAGGTGTGGTCAATACACGGTTCTGTTTGTTTGTTTGTTTGTTTCAATTATTTTACATGAAACTGACCTGCAGTTTAAACAAATTGTAGGTTTTATTTGGGAAACTACTGTATGTTTGTACACATTTTTTGTGATATTAGCCCGACAGGTCTAGAATTAATCACCTCTGTGTTCAATTGGTAAAATTTACTTTATTGATGATCCTAGCCCTGATCAATACTTTCACCAATCCCAAAAACGTGTAATCTTTTGGCAGTACTGACCTTAGCTTTACTCTAATATACTGTGTTGTTTATTGCACAGATGTGAACGAGGACACCATAATGGAGATTCTGGTGAAGAGAACGAACTCTCAGAGACAGCAGATCAAAGCTGTGTACCAGCAAATTGCTGGAGAGGTGTGGAGTGATATCTATTGCTTGCTTGAGGCATAATTATTGCTTCATTATCAGAGACAGAGATACAATATACTGTATCCCCCCCTTACTAGAGTTGGAGATTCACTGGATGTGCAAATGATGTTGATTTCACTGTACTGTATGACCGTGTACATAAAGGATTTCATCAAGAAATCAGTACAGTAGAGAGCCTGCACACCCTGATAAGTTGTATTGCAGGTGCAGTTATTTCCCCTGATACAGCAAGGATATGAGAAAACCAAAAGGGTGGCAATAGCATAACTGGATGCAACACAAAAAGAGCAACACTTACGTGACGGCGAACCACTTAATGAACTGATGCTTGGGCTCCACCTGACCCCTGTTCATTAATAAAGTGATTTAGAACTTTTCGTTTTCTTCCACCTTGGATGCTAAACGAGTACCGACATAACAGGATAGCTTCATTCTTGTACATTATCCATCCTACTACAAGCTAACTTTGGTGAAAACAGTTCATGTTGATTGCCAATTAGAGTACAGTAGCAGTAAAGGTACTACTAGCTGTCAAGAACTGTTTCAAGTTCATTCTTAAAAATATAATATTGTTAATGTGTATTGTATTATACTGACAGATTGGTAAAATTACACTGATTAATCTATATATCCATTTTTCAGCCTCTTGAGGAAGCTATAAAGTCTGCATTGAGGTCCGATTTCGAAGATGTCGTCTTGGCTTTACTGATGGCTCCAACCCAATATGACGCTTATGAACTGAAGCACGCTATGAAGGTAAATGTCATCTTTCAGGAAACTGGATGAGGGTTTGTGTAGATATCACATGCATTAGGGCTTTATTTTGTTTGTTTGATTGGTCTCCCATGTAATGAGTAAAGTTCTGAAATTGTTTATTCTTTTCAACCACAGGGCCTTGGCACTTGTGAGTGTATCCTGATTGAAATCCTGGTGTCCAGACCAAATGAAGACATCAGAGCAATTAAGAAGGTTTTTAAAGATGGTGTGTACATCACATTTGTTATACTATGTACTCATCAAAGATACTAGAGGGGAGCTCTAGAATCTTTGGTACTCATTACCTGTGAAGTGCATGTTTCATAAAGTATGTACAGTACATGTGTTTGTCTATGTATGTGTGTCTGCGCATACCTGCGTGTTTGAATGCATGCTTGCGTGTCTGTGTATATGTTTATGACTTGTTCTAGTCTATGATGAAAGCCTGGAGGAGGACATCAAGGATGACACTGATGGAGACTTACAAGAAGCCCTGCTTGCCCTTTGTAAGGTGAGTGACACAAACCATGTATTTATGCTGTTGACAGCGCATGGAAATGCCGGCCCCCTGGAGACAGGATGTCTGGATATAACCTTTATTTACATTGCTGTTCACTGCTTGTAGGCTGACCGGTGTGAGGATGTTGATATTAAGGACAGCATTGCCAAAAGTGATGCCAAGGTAAACAAGAGAGTCTGTAAGAGGAGAAGACTGGAGCATTGGCATTGTACCTTTTGTTTACCATAAGAGAGACAGCAGAAAGGAAGAGTGATATAATGTTTTGTTTGCTGTGGTGTCACAGGCTCTGTATGAAGCAGGAGAAAACAAGACTGGCACTGACACGTCCGTCTTCATTGATATTTTCACATCCAGGAGTGAGCCCCAGCTCTGTAAAAGTGAGATGTCTATACTATGTCTATATATACAGTATATGTGTGTGTGGGTGTGTATGTGTGTGTGTGTGTGTGTGTGTATAACAAGTCATATAAAGGCAATTATATTGTGAGAACTTAAGCAATAGTCGTATGGTTGTGGTTATTTTTATAGTATCATAGTCAACAACAGCAGTTAACAAATACACTAGTAGCATGGCAGGAGCATACATTTTAATTATTTTATGTGTGTTCAGTATTTAAGTACTATGATCGATATGGAGATGGGTCATTGGCTGAAGCAGTTGATGAGGAGCACAGTGGCGACATTGATGACTGTCTCATGACCATGGGTAAGAACTGTGTGTGTGTGTGTGTGTGTGTGCGCGCGAGTGTGCATGTGTGCATTTGCAATCGCATAACTGTCCCAGTTGTGAATATCCACAGTAGTTGATTAAATCACTAAATCTGTTTAGTTGTCGATTACTAGTTCAATAATCACATGAACGTGTTTGATTTCATGTAGTGAAGTGTGCCTGGAACAAGCCTGCCTACTTTGCTGAGAGGCTTCATCGGGCAATGAAGGTATCAGTGTTTTCAGGAAATTCATTATTAAGCAATGAGGCTGAAATATACTTAGAAATAAATGTAACTGCTATTGTTATATGCAAAGTTTCTCAGAAACTGTCAAGTGAGGTCCAAATCATATCATCATTTGAGAAATTCTCAAAAGTAACAGATATAACAACCATGTTCTACAGGGTTTTGGGACTGATGATGATACCCTGACTAGAATCATCGTGAGTCGTTCTGAGCTGGACCTGAAGAAGATCCTAAAGGAATACAAGAAGATGTATGGCAGGAGCCTGCAGGAGGACATTCTGGTAAGTATACCATTACTCACAGACACACACACACACACACACACACACACACACACACAGAGAACATACAGCCCAGAAACCTCAGCCTAGTGTCCAAAAGGGAACGTCAAAATTCAATAGTTAACTTTCACGATAATCAGTAGAACTGGTGCCACCAGACGCAGCAGCTGAGCAGACATTCTACAAAAATAGGTCTTTTCAGTCTTTTAAATGTTATTTGATGTGACTTGACTTAATGCCGGTATATTAAACAGTATACTGTGGAGCCTTAGGGTAAGACTTTTAGATGTCTTGAAATTACAGTATATGATGTTTTCTCTTTTTTTGCAGAAAGAGACAAAAGGCCATTTTGAGAAGATTCTGCTGGGTCTGTGTGGAGACAACTAGCGACTAACCAGACCATTTCCCCGGCACAAAGATGAATATGTGCGTCCACAATGAATATTAGCATGTCTAAGCTATATATTCCCTGTTTACTGTATTGTACTGAAAATAAATAACCTGCATTTTGATGTGACTTCTGTTGTGGTCAGTGTTGTGTGTTCATATTAGGCCTACTCTCAAATGTAAAAACTGTTCCAACTGTCCAGTTGTGATGTTTTACTACTGACTGACCAAACATTAACAGCCTATTAGCCCGTCTCTTTCATTGTGCAGGAAATGATCACATCAATAACTAGTTGCATTCCAAGGGCAAGGAATTTTCACACACAGCATAAAGGGCATCAAAACCATATTAAAATTTACATTTCTGTCTATGAAGGCCAATCTATTTGTAGTAATTTTCAAAATATTTTAATTATTATTATTTGTCTGACTGCTGTGTCTAAAATAAAGTGTTATTATCTTAGTCATCAAGTAAGATCATTTTAGTTAAGAGTATGTTGTGTGGATTAGTGTTACAGGATATTGTAATTGAGCAAGAAAAAACAAATGTGTCATTCGTAAACATTACACCCCACATACACTCTCTTTCTCTGACTGTGTCTCTCTCTCTCTCTCTTGTACACACACAGCTATCATTGTTCTTCATCCTTTAGTGCTAGAAGACAGGTACAACTGGTAGTCCCTCATGGTCCCACCCTCTTTAGCCACACCTATAACCTGTAGCGGAACAGTCCGTTTTACGGGTTCCTGGTGCCATGTGTGTATGTGTGTCACACTACATTTCACTGCAGATTCTCACTGGCGAACACGTAAGTTGTCTACTCACCTTCATTTAACTTTAACTTTAACTAAGTTAACTGAGAACTGAGAGTTTTGCCCCTCAAGATCAGTAGTATGTTAAAAATTTGGTTAAAAAATAGGTTAAATGGTCAATAACTGACTGAACCTCATAATTGGAGTGCATTATAATTCTCAACTCAAAGCTCTAGAAATAAAATAACCAACAGATATTAAGCAGTGTGGCTATGTGTTACTGTAATAAATGTCAAATAGAGTGACATTATATAGAGAGTTTTGTATAACAGGCCATTTTCTCCCTGACACAGATTTACTCCCAGCTACATCAATGGCATTTTTTCAGAAAATCTTCAAGAAGATCACAGATGATGAATCTGACCAGGATTTGGTAAGACTTTTAGAGAAGAGTCAGTTTTGTACTGTATGTGCAGTACCCTATTAAAAACAAATTCTATGCACACTTAAATGTGCAGTACCCTACAATTCTTTACCCTTTACAATGATGTCATGTTTGGTATTCCAGGCATGTGTACAGTATCATGCATTTACTCATAAGGTTTTGAATGCATGTGTTACACTTACAAAGAATACCAGCGCTCCTCTCATCACAGTCTTGTCTGTTCCTATAAGGACCTATACATTAAAACCCCAGTGAAGCCTCCGTACTATGGGACAGTGACCGCACACCCCAACTTCAATGCAGTGAAAGATGCAGCAGTCCTACAGAAGGCCATTGAGGCCAAAGGTAAGATGGAGGTGATGCAACTTGTAATTCTGAATTCCTTGTTAATAGGAAACTATGAGAGGAATTGATGTTGTGACATAATGCTGTACCTTCCTGTGATTTGTATAATAATAGACCCTGTCCTGCACTGCTTTCATGATAAGACACACACACACACACACACACACACACATATATGCACACAGAGAAAGAAAGAGAGAGAGAAAACTTTCTCCTTGCCCTGTTACCATCT
>JASCQY010010083.1:0-10538 GCA_030264315.1 Sardinella tawilis
GCTTCCACACACTTATTTAGGTTTGGGGAAAGTGGGGAAACACTGATTTTGGCCTGGGGGTGGCGTATCCCTTTAACCATTTTACATACCATGCATATTTATGGCTGTGTTTATACCGGGCTTGGCATTTACAAACCACTAAGCAATAATGCTAGCAGTGCATCAGCTGAACTTTATGGAGACGTCAGTGAGCTCCAAAGCGCACATCTGGATGAACTATTCATTGTTGCCGTTGACTTTAACCACGCAAACCTCAAGACAGTTCTCCCAAAGTTTTATCAGTATATGGATTTTTTAAATTTAGAGGGAGACAGAGAAAGTGCATTCTTTAATTTTGCATTATCCAACTGCTTTTTCTCCCATAAGAAATTTCAAATGGATTCATCCAGCCTAACACTTCCTTGGGCACTCTGGAATGTATAGACAGATGTTTTACCCAATTAACCCCACTTCTCTGAAATCTTATCAGGTCATACAAGATCTTTTTCTGTAGAACTCTGTGACTCCTCTCTACATTTCCTTGACTTTGTGGATGATAAGGTGAACTCTGTTTTATTCTGACTTGCATGGACTACATCAGCCTTCTCACTGCTCCTTAGAATTCAGTCCTTGTGTCCTGCTGTAAAACGTTCCCTGTGTCCTGCTGTAAAACATGTTCAGAATGGATGGTATCCAGATGGTTTGCAATTTCCACACTATGTTTACTCTTCAATGGCTCAACCATATATATCGTCTGAAAACATCGACTACAATAAGTATGTATCGGCCCTGAGTAATTTTCCATTTTCCCATATTAAGGAGGTCCATCTGATGTCCATCATGATGAACATCTTCATGTGTAATTATGTTAAGTTATGAGGTTAATGAAACCCTTGTTGAGTGTTGTATATGGGGTATGTTTGGGAGTAAGACTGGAATTGAGAAGGGGGAGGGGAAGGGGCTGAAGTTGGAAGTTGAAGTTGGAGCTGCAAATCTGCCTCAAGAGCTTTGTAGATTAGATCCATTATTTTTGGTTTCAGTCTGTTTTTCAAAAGTGGGTCCTTAATGTTAGCAATTTCAGCAGTAACCTGTTGGCCTCCAATTTTGGGATTTCGAAGTCATCAGGTGTGGTTTTTGCTACGCTTTGGTTTTTGGATGTCTTTTGGGTTCTCCAATAGATCCTGTGGTGGCAAAAGGGTGGCAGATTCATTTTGGTCAGCTTCGAGATGCTTCTGGGCAGACGCTCTCTCCCCATCATCCTCGGTCTCATCCAGGATCAGCTCAATAACAGAAGGTTGAAGCCAAAGAACAAAAAGATGAAGAAAGAAATATAGGTTGTCAGTCATTCAGGTTGCATTAAATTTTGTCACATGTGCTGATTATGAATGGGTGGCAAATTGTCAAGTGCTTTGAGTGCAGATTAGTGTAGTGGTTAGTGTAGTGTAGTGCCAAAACCCGACATACAGTGGTCTCTGTGTGACAGGGAGTCGTGGACTTTCAAAAAATCCAGCCTTTGGAGAATTCACTTTTGTTTGGGAGTGAGGAGACTCAGGCCACTCCCGCTAGGCTTGTGTTTAAGGAGCCTGATGTATTGCGTCCGCAGTGATGTGGTCCTGGTCTTCAGCTCTGACACTGAAAGTTGATGTTAAGACTTAAACAAAATACAGCCTCTTTGTATTTCTCTATGCCATTACAACAATAGCCTAGATTTAAACTACCTGTTGCTTACCCAAGCTTACCTAAGCTAGCTGTGAGCATAGAGCAAAAGAAGGCTGTGAGATACTCATGTAGAGGCTGTCATGAAGTGTGCTATGTTGGTTGTATTCCAATGCTGTAACTTCTCCTTGGTGTAACCCTAGGCTAATACATTTTTATTATTATTATTATTATTATTATTATTATTATTATTATTATTATCATATTTAGCAGACTATACAAGTAGGTAGCTTACTGCTAATCCTGCTAGAGGGTAGCCTATTGCTAATCTGCAAATCTACAAATTATTTTGCATATATAAATCAATTAACATGGAAATCTATAAGTCTTGAATGAATTATTACTGTGACTTAGTTCATAAATGAGAAAGAAAATAAAACAGAAGAACAACTGTCCTGTCAGAGTCTTTTCAAGACCACCAGGCTGTAGGCTAGCTGTTCGCTAACCAACACATGTCTAGTAAGCTAGACATCTAACCCTAACAGCTAGCAAGGTTATTTCACTGCATAGTTAGCATAAAACTGTACTTTTCATATATCTAAAACCTCTAAATAGGATCTTTTCTGAATTCTGCTTTAAAAACAATCAATAACATTACATTTACAGATAGTTCCATACCTTTACACATCTTGCCTTTTGCAGGACTGGTGAAGTGCAGTGATGTCATGACCACAACATAAGGCGATGTCAAAGAGTGTGCAACTGGTAGCACAGAAATATTCTTGAATTCTAATTCAAATGATCTGGAACTCTGATTGGCTATGAAAGCAAGCCCCTCCCCAAATCCCCCACTCTTTCTTTCTTTCTTTCTTTCTTTCTTTCTTTCTTTCTTTTATTATTTTGCATGCACACACACATACGTACAGTAGACAGAAAGAGAGAGAGAGAGAGAGTACTGACTTCCGTCCCTTCCATAGGAGTGAGTTAGACCACTTCCATTGTCATTACTGAGGTCCTGTGGTGTGCTATATGTGCCTGCTAGATCAAAGTGCAGAAAAAGATATCCATATTATTACATTTCCATTATAAAAAAAATCAGGTCCCACATTTTGTAATAGCCTCCGCAATCTGTAATAATGTATTACCAAATGCAAAAAAATATATTACATATTGCGTTCAAGAAATGTATTACAAAATGCGTAAATTATTATATATTACATATTGCATAAATTATTACATAATGGAGTAAAAATGTATTATAATTTTACGTAATGTGTTGTTACATAGGCTGCCTTAGTTAGCATAACTGAGATGGGGTTTGAGTGTCCCAAGAAGGAAAAAAAGATGAGAAACTGTATAGATTTGAAAAAAAAAACCTGCTGATTTTGAAAATGAAATAAGCCAATACAAACTGGACTCATTTTGTGATGCACCACCCCATTTCCTCGTGCATTTTTTGACTGTGCTGTCTGCAGGTAAAAGCTGATGGTCAGACATCTATGACTGATATTACTTTCACAAAGAACAAAATTACAGACTGCCTGGAAACAACACATACACCCAGGTGAGTTGCGTAAGTCAAATTACACTTTCAGAATGTATATAAATTAACCTTTTCTGTTTCTGTTTCTAGTGGGTTTTAAAGTGATATCTTGAAGTTGCATTCCAGGATATTTGTGGCTCATGCCGATGGTTCTGGGTTAGAGCTGCTCAGCTCTCAGGCGCTCGAAGAGCTACTGTTGGAAGCTTATGCCGATCCTGCCATAGCTATTCTAAAGGAAGATGTTCCGGAATTCCCAGGCAAGTTCAGGTTACTTTAAAAAAAAAACAAAAATCAGATAAAAGATCAGCTTTACCAGTGTCACAGGACACAAAACAGACTTGAATTGCTTGACAGGCTAATGAATAGATATTCTACTCCTCAATATTTTCTGTTCTTCTAGAAGCCCAGGAGATAACTTTACTGAAGCCACGTCACATGAACCAGGGTTTTGATCAGCAGCAAAAAAAGGATATCATCTCTACACATCTGAGATGTCGAAATTGGGACCATTTCCCTTCTCATGAGGTCAAGGAAGTTTAATATATTCTTTAGCTCATATTTGCCGTTTTGTGTTTCTGTAACATTTTAAATGTTGTGTGCCTAATGTACAATGGCTTTTGTGCTTGTTCTAGATGTTAAATCCCCACTATGACCACTTTATGTGGTGTGGTATAAAACTAGCCTGACGCATCAGCGGCTTTCACATCGTTTCACTTTGTGCAAAGCGTCTGATCCCCAGTTATAGGCATTCATTCGCTCCACGTTGGGCAGATACTTTCTCATGCACAAAGTCTACATATGTGGACAGTAACATAATTCCATTTGAGATTTTTTGAGATTTGAGAGTAAATCACGGTACTTAATAACCTAGCTTTCGCAAACAAAGGCTCATACGAGCTTAATCTAGCTAATCTCTCATACTAACCACCTTCTGAGAGGCAGAATTAAATGTAAACGTGTTAAGCCCTCCTTCTTCACCCTGGAGTGAAAGCTCACTTCTCATTGGTGCCTGAAATTCTGGGACAGTAAATGCAGTAAATAAGCTGCTTGGCCATACTGACTTGATCGCAAAATTTTGTGCAGCATCATAGGAAATATGGGTGAGCCCAGACTAGGTACTTAGCACATTTTTAACATAAATCCTTATAAAATGGCATTGAAGAATGTATTGCCAGCTAGCGTAGCTGTGCGTGTGGAACGTTAGTAAAGCTTCACTCCCGACGCTTTAAGAACGCCCTCAGTCGCATGACTGAGAGCCTGGGATTTTCAGGCGAGTGGCTAGGGTGTTTGCTGTGTTGTGAGGTCGCGCGTTCGAGTCCGGGCGAGTAGCAGGGCTCAACTAGCGCAGAGGACCTTGGTTACAGATGCATACTTCAACGCATGTTTTCAGAGCAAACTGCATTTTGCCTTTAACACAGGCAATATAAATGAGGTAAATCTGAGCTAGAATCCATGCTGAATCAAACAGAGCTGTCTATGTCAACAGTAAAAAAAAATTTGCATGTGTAATATGGTTTCCGCCATGGCCAAATGTAAAAATCACTGATGTGCCCCTTTTTCTTTTAAAACTGTTTGTTTGTATTTTTTTTATTTTACGATTAAGCATTATATAGCATAAAATAGCATGAAAAAGAAATTCTTTTGAAGTTTTTCTACATTGGTCCTTTGTTGCGCAGTGTCCACATTTAGTGGGGTTCTGTGTATAGGCAAGTTTTCATTTTCATTCCAAACTGATGCAAACGTTTCATTTACACTTGTAAGTTGTTTGTAAGGGTCTATATTCAAAACAGTTTTGGTCTGAGGGCCACACAAGCCGGTCAAAAAATTGCCCTCTACGGGATGTTGATGGCTACCAAGACCACTACCAGCCTTAATGAAACATGGCAGCTGTTATAAACAGGATGTCACTAGCTTTGAAAGACAAGGGGGACTTAGCCCCTCGGCTATACAGTAATTGTGAATGTGCGTGCAGAGCGTGCGCCAGAAATTTTTTGTTATGTTTAAAGGAGAAATCCTGTGTGAATCAATCCCTAGCCCTGTTGTTTGAGGTCATTGAGTGCTTTTTGTAGGTAAAGAACAAAAAAATTGAATACAACATTATGAAACATATAAAATACATTAAAATATGTAAAATACTGAACTTGTGCTAACACTGAATGGGGCACATAATTTCCTTTCAGTTTCATTTTGTTTATGCCCCTTTCCATTTCATTTTCTTATGCCTCATTCAGTCAACGTTAGCTGCTGGTTCATTATTTGTATGGTGCATCAAATTTTCTGGTTCTTTTCACAGACAGAACACAGTGACCTCAAACAAGAGGGCTTTGGATTGATTCATAGCAGATTCCCCTTTAAATGGGCTACATTACATTTTCTGAATAGTTACAGTATTCATTCATTTTATTTTTTATTTATTTTATTTTATGCCTCATTTTCCCTCCATGAAAGCCTCTGCCTTTACCCTGTTACTTCTTCTCAATAGGCCTACTTTGTTGTCTCTTTCTATTTTATTTTTTAATATAATTTAGCACAGCCTAAATAGGTAATTAAAAATTAATTACTGTAATTAAAAAAAAACTTGTAGAGTAAAATAATAAATGTTTTGGTTTTTTATTGTAGAAAAAGACCATTGGTCCATCATTTGGAACAACTTTGACCAGCAGTCAGAATCCTTGGGATGTGTCCCCAACAACCCACCCAGTGCTTAGCTGTCCAGAGGTGTTGTTAGTACGGCAGCTCATCTACATCCCAGCTGATAAGGATATGCAAGAGCACACCCAGTTAGTACCACAGTTGCTGGAGGACAGACACACAGAGTATGTGATGGTATGTGATGGTCTTTGTTGATCTAATGTGTGCTTTCCCTATCATCACTATTTGAACAATAGTGAGCATCCTACTGTATCCTACGAACCCGCACTCACCTTGTGGCTGAGAGTGAGGAAGACCCGCCCTCATTGATTTCAAAGGGAAATGCCGCGCCAGTGAATTCAGCCAAACTTGGAGTTTCATGGAGCGAGGGGGAAAAACGAGCACATGTGGGAGGAGCTCGTGCATAAAACCAAACACGTGCATGAGCTGAAAGGGGAGAGCCCACCAATCAGCATGGGGAAAATGGCACCAGAAGTGATGTAAAATGATTTTTAGAAAATGCCAATGAAGTGCCTTGCTAACTGACTGAAGCTAACCACCCAAATCCTGCCCCCCTGATCTATTCGGCTGGCAGTTGTATATGTGCATTGTGTAGAAATGTTTCATTCTGTGAACTTGAATCAGAAGAAACTTGGCAAAGTGTGATAATAAAAAATGTATTATTTTTATTTTTCATTATTATTAATATTATACTACAGGATAATACAGGAACAGGGGGACAAACTGCATACTCTTGCTCAGAGCAATGCAGAATATTACAGATAATATTATAGAGAATTGAAATTAAACCTCTATGTTGATGTGACAATGAGAACAGTGTCAATTATATTTCTGTTGGAAAATTTGGAAATGAGTTTTGTTTCTTTTTTTTCACTCCAGATATCTGGGAAAAGTTAAACTGAATGCCTTGCAAACTATTCAAATTTGCCCTCAATAAAGAGGCAGGAAATGTTTTTTAAAAAGTTTGTTTTGAGGAGTATACACATTAAAAGTGCATTATGAGATCCTGAAGGATGTAATTTCTATTGACATTCCACGTAAACAAACAAAACACTATTCTCAAATTCACACTACTAAATCAACTTTTCTCACTGCCCCCGTCCTATACATGCTCACTAACCCCCATGCCCCCAAACCATTTTGTTGGTGTTTGGCTGAAATGTGGTGTGTTTTGTTTTGGTGCACAGCCTGTGCCCTAGTGTTTTTTTTTTACGTTTTACAGCCCCTGAGTTGTCTCCAGAGACTGGACTTTTTCACAATGTATTTAGGGAGCGGGCAGCAAGCTGATCAGAGGCCTACGTTTTGAGACAAAAATTAAAACCATGCAAGATCTCATAGTGCACCTTTAAAAAACCAATACTCAAAAGTAACTCAGACTGTCAAAAGATGTCCAGGTATAATTGAAATGATACATGAAACCCAGCATCTGGAGATAATTATAGCCACATAGGCAGACATAAAAAAAAGATTTTCCCTCCTCTCTAACCTGATTAGAAAAAAAAATCTGATCAGAATAAGTTTTCTTATTCTTAGTTTTGTCTGAAAGCTTTTAAGATATGCAGTCTCTTGGTCTTTAAAGCTGTTATCTGTGTGTATCTATTTTGTAGAAGTACTCGAAACCACTGTTGAGTAGAGAGAGGCTATGTCAAGATATACAGCTGTTGGAATTGAGATCACCAGATGAGCAAGAAGCTGCCTCCAGCCTTCTGCAGCTACTGCTAGTAAGTTTGAGTGTCACAATTAGCACATTAATAAGGTCCAAATTGTGAAAACGGAACTTATCACAGCAGTAAGCCCAGAGCAGTGGCCGAAATTTTACTGAAACACAAATTCGGCAGGATAACATCTGTATTCAACTAAGTGTCATTTTATTCCATACAACAAAGAAACAGCAACTAAGGAGGTGATCTTCGCATACACCAAGAACATGGAATTCTATGACTTGCTTGTTATCAAACAATGATATTGATTGGTTGTCGATGGTGACAGCGTCATTAATTTAATTTAGTAGCTACTAACTGGTGCAACTTAACTAATGATGGTGCAACTGGAGTAGAAAGCAGTTCTAGTTAGACAGGGAAGAAACCTGTACGATATTTCCAGCTAATCCAAAAATGTAGTTTCATCTGTGGCATGAAGCAGTTTTAAGTGGATATGGTTGAAGCGCTGAAGAAACCTGAGTTTTCATTGGTGGGTATTTGCGTTTGTAAGCTACAATGAATGTCCATGACCACCAAAAGCCTCTCAAAGCTTTATATTAGATTAGAAAAGTAAAACGTGATGGATAGCAAGAATTACTATTTCAACAAACTGCAGGTGTGATGACACAACATTCACAAGAGTCACAGAAAGTGTTGGCCTGTCGAATGATGCTAATTATACTGTCAACTTATGACAATGGTGAAATGCAGCCATTTTTCTGCAACACTCACCACCCATAACTTTCAAAACAGTAACATGGGACTAGGTTTTGCCATGGATAGTTTCAAATGTTAATATAGCCTTTAAAGCCTTTAAAACAAATTGCCCCTTCGGGACATTAAAGTATACCTTGAGTCTTGAACCTGTATGGAATCATGAGTGATTCTTTATAATACCATTAGTCGGTCTGCTTGGCAAAAGAATCTGACATGCCAGAGCTATTTGTTATGGAAATCATTACATTGTTTGCCCTTTACCTTTCAGAGGGATGATATTGCAGTGGGGCCAAGCACTGAAGCTCAGTGAGAAAACAACCAATGGATGCCAGACTGAAATGTTGAATAAATAATCTGTTCTACGTAAAATAAAGAGCATTCTAAAAAAAAGAATTAAAGCTTTTTGATTGAGAGTCAGTTTACGAAGTATAATTATTTTTTTCATACATATCTTGCATAAAGGAAAAACCCTTTTCCTGTGTTTCCTTTCTTCATCTTCATCTTTATCGAAAGATGTGAAATGTAATTGAGCTCAACCATAGACAGTAAAATAAATGGACAGAGGGATCACATCGTGTTCAATGGGAGGTGTTGAGGTCAGATTTCAAATTTTTCAGTTACATTCTGCCTCTACTGAGCACACTTGGGAACTTCCCAGCCAACATAGTCAAGTTTATCTGAAGAACATGGCTAGTAGATGCAGCAATAGAAATTCTGACAGACATGACAAACACGAAAATCGTCTTCTGTCTGTGACCATGAACGTCCTTAAAGGGGAATTTCGGTCAATTTTAACACAAAATCCTGCTGTTTGTGCTCAAGGAATGTTGTCATTAGCAAAAACATTTTTTATTATGGATATATAACCACTGCAATTCAAGAACATCTTTTTTTTTGGTGGAAAAAGTATGTTTTGGAATACTGGAATACAGTACTTTTGTGGGCTTCACTGGGAATCAGGAAGTGAACAAAGGTATGTGCGCTGGCTGAATTAGCTCAAGCACTTCTGTTATACCAACTGCAGCCAAATTCACTGTGCTAAGTTGTAAGGAGTCAGTAACATGGCCATTCACTTGAAATGACATTTCGACCAAGTTAGGAGGCTAAAATCACGTTTAACGCCGGCCCTATTTAAGCCGCTTTGGCCAAAATCATGCGCCTATGTCAGGGTAGCATCCATGAAAAATGTTCGTGTTTTTTGCTAATGACAACATTCCTTGAGCACAAACAGCAGGATTTTGTGTTAAAATTGACCAAAATTCCCCTTTAAGTGCTCTTAAGCATTGTGTCTAAATTACTTTACTAAATTACTATAAATATTAGTTATTTCATCATGTATACAGTAACATACCTGGACTCCCAAAGTCTGACGGAACACCATTAAGACAGTATGTTAAATTCCCTCCTGTGCAACAGAATGTCACTAGCCATTGCTAAATTTGTGTCAGCACTCTTAGTATCGCCACACATAACAGTTTCTTCCAAGGACTTTGACGTGATGTAAAAATGAAAGTCAGCCAGGTTACAGGGCCCTTTCCAGGTGGAACCTTTGAGAAAACCTCCATGGGTGTTGCAACTTCCGCATGTTTTCCTACCCCCTTAGACATAATGAATTTGGAAAATTAAACAAGGAAGTCGAAACCAAAAAAATCCTTCAAAATAAAAGTATGCAGATTTTGAATGTAATTTCTTACATCTTTGCAATTTCTTACAACTCTTTGATATAAAACTGTTAAACAGAACTGGTAAACAACCCAGTACCACGACTGCTTATGTCTTGCTAATTCCCACGTTATTTTTCTCCAGAGACGAGACGCAGAGTAACCCTTCTCCTCATGTCCACAGAACCTTGTTTACCAAATATTAAAATCAGTGCCCCCAAATAAAAAAATCCCCACTACATCTCTGAGATTGAAATGTTCGAAGTGTGAAGGCCTACCATATGCTGTTTCCTTCTGGACTGTGATCTGAACATTTATAGACTTGGTTGCATTGGGTTGCAAGATGATATTTTTAATGTAGTCACAGAGAGAGGATGTGTAAAAATGTAGAATAACTTAAGTAAATTGTGACGTTTACGTTTGCATTATCTCCTACTGTTAAAGAAACAAAGGAAGGAAAGAAAGAATGTAGGCTGAGAGGAGTAGAGTTTTGAGTGTTATTCCCCCAGTAAGCTACTTGAGTCTAAATAAGAAGGCTTTTGAGCAATGTGTCTGTGTGTGTGTGTGTGTCTGTGTCTGTGTCTGTGTCTGTGTCTGTGTGTGTGTGTGTGTGTGTGTGTGTGTGTGTGT
>JASCQY010010107.1:0-10537 GCA_030264315.1 Sardinella tawilis
ACACACACACACACACACACACACACACACACACACACACACACACACACACACACACACACACACACATTTTCTCCACCCATTCCTCTCTGTCTTTCTCATACACACACACTCTCTCTTTCTCTCCCCACCCCTTTCTCCTTCAGCAATTCTCATAGGTTTCGATTCTGTGAAAATGGGAGTCTGGCTTGTCACCCTCCTGCACTCATGGAACCACTTATCTCCTTTGTTTTTGTGTGTTGTCAAACAATACTGTAGGTGTTTCTCACTGTACACAACAACGCATGGCGGTTGTCAATTAGTTCATTGACAAGTGTTTTGATTTCTTAGCATTGTTCTAAAGATGCGCTTACATCTGCACTGCATTTCTGACAAAAAAAGCATAATTGATAGATTTCAATTGCCAAATACTGTAATGCGCAAGTAAAAAAAAAAAAAAGAAAGACAGTTTTGAATGGTTGTGTTTGCAGAGGCCTTGTAGAAAGCAGTACATGAGGACAGAGTCATATGTCTGTGATTGGAGTTTAAAGTCTAACAATAAGGAAATCTTTAATGAATTATAGAACATGTCTTTCCTGATTGACCAGTCGGGATCCATCCTTTTATTAAAGGATCTGTGACTGGCAAGACTATGTGTCTACAGTATGTTGTATCAGTGTTGTACATGTATGTTGTTTACCCTTTTTTGCTATGGACATCACTCGGTTACATGACTTCTAACACCATTGAATTACAACTGATTTTCCTTTAAGGACATATGGCCAAATGCATCACTTGTCCTCATAGTGCATACACTTATGTTGGCATGTTAAACAGCATCAACTATTTCTAGAAAGCCTCTGATCTGTGTGTATGTGTGGGGGGGGGGGGGGCTTTCAAGATATCCAAGGTTTGTTTGAATTGGGAGGGAGAGGTTTATAGACCAAAAGGCTTTGCTGAAAAGATACAATGTGTGTTTAAAGGGGTGTGTTATGCACAGGCCCAAAAGAATCATATAATAACTCCTCTAGCTTGTTCCACAGAGGGCCCCAACACAGAGAGCTCCCTCTGTCCCAATCTAATGAGAGTGATGATCAACATCTTATAATCAGAGGACCACAGGGGAGAAAGACATGGACAAGTAATTTTGCAGGAGAGGTACAATTATCTTTCAGACCCCCACACCCAGATACAAATACTTATCAGTTCTTCATACTTTGGGTATCAAAACTGCTGAATCAGCCTGGTTTCATGTAAGCACTTTATTTTATATGCCAGAAAGCAGATCAAAACTCTGATGCTATTCCCCTGCACATAAGCATGCTTGGGTGTAAATAACATTGTTTGTTTGGGTGTAAACAACAGTGTGTGCTCCAGAAATCTGCGGGCTTGTTTCTGCACATCATTGTTGGCTATAGCCCACTGGGCTTGCTCTCTTACCTTTTTGACTTCGATTCAGAACAGTTGTCTGCTGTTAACTTTATGATTACTGATCCCCTATTCAACCACTACTTTGTGTGCCGTCGTGCTCACCGCTGTTCTGTACTTCACAATTGTGATCTACAATAAATCCGACGAACTATTGAATCTGATTTCATGCGATCTGTCCGCCTTATTTTTTTTATGGGAACTGAATACTCATTTTTAAACACAACGCAGAGGAAACACAACAACTTCACAACCACAGAATTTATTTCTAAATTCTAAATTCATCACTATTAAACGTCTTCTTTAGGTATTGAAAGTGCATATATAGTGAAGGTGCAATTTTAATGTTGTTTCAAAATTCATTTGAATTAAATACACATTCCACTCTATCAATCAAATTCTTTCATTAACTGACGGGTGCGACATTAGAACGCCCGGCCTTATTATCGCCGTGCACACGTTGGCCGGTTCAAGATTAGGTGCGGGAACGGGAAATGGCACGGTTTACGGTCAGTCTGAAAACGCACTGTCTCTGTGTGCCAAAGCCTGTTTCAATCTTCATTAATCTGACCTCTTATGCCCTTAGCTTTTACGACATTCTACTGTAATTAGTATTCAAAGTACATTTTATGTGTTGAACTTTGTAGGCTAATATTAATATAAATCTTTCCACAGATCATTCCCTACTGGCTGATTTATTATCTTATCTCTTCCTCTACAACATGACCCCGCGGTTGGAGTCACAGTCCTGTGCTGAACCATAAAAGGTCCTGAAATGACACTTGGCATATTTAGACTCTAATATAGAGATGCAAATTATCGATTAATTGATCAGCAATTTTCCCCTGAATTTCAGTGTTTCAATAGGCTCTATAAGAATATATGCTAAAGGTAGTTCAAACTGATTTCAAAACATGTTATTCCTTTAAGAATTTATTGTACCATTAGGAACATAGAGCAGATACATTTAGAAACAGTGCAATGCATTCGTGTTCTATGACAAAATAAAATCTATGAAATTACGGCTACTTTAAAGGAGTTATCCGGAGCGAATCAACCCAAAGCCCTGTTATCTTAGGCTGCCGAGTGCTGTCGATAGGTATCAGAACGACAGCAGTAGGTACAACGTGGACCGAATTAGCGAACTGGCCGCTACCGCTAACTGATTAGGGCATATGAAAACAAAACCATAGCAAAAAAGAAAAGCCAAACATAATGTATTAATTATGAGAACTTGAAACATCAGCATCTCTCTTAAAGGGATACGCCGGCGCGCTCAAACCTAACACTCCAGTGGAAGCAGTGGTTGAGTACAATGAGCTGACAAAAAATTAGCCGAAAAGATGCCAGCTGAACGGAGTTATGGCGATTTTAGCGAAGCAGCAAAATAGCGTTGCTAAACAAGCACTCTGTTTACGTAGCTTCTACGCTAGAAGAGTGCCTGCTTGTCTGTTTACAGCGAGGCCAGCTGCTGAGAATACACGTTCAGATGAGACTGATGTGCCTGGTATATGCACAAATACTGCCTTGCTATACTTGCCAGCCTCGGAAACCTTCCTCATTAACTTTCCACCATTCTCTGGGATCATCAAAGTCAAGAAGTGCAGCGGGGTCCTTTAGAAAAATGTTCACGTCATTCTCCAGGTCATCATTTTCCAGAGGTGGTATAGATTTCACCCGGGAGTAGAGTCCTAGCAGAGGTGTGTCTCTGAAGTTCAGCTCCCAGGACTGGTACATCAGTGCTCTCCACATCTCCCATGGGGGCTTCATCTGTTGATGTGGAGCTCGCATGTTCTGCTGTAGCCAGTTCAAGCAGTTTGCAATGAGCTGAAATCCTGCTTGCTGGAAGTAGAAATCCCAGGTGTTTATGCCGAGGGTCCAGCATGGTTCTGTTCTGTTATTGGTTCCCAAATCCATGAGAACCATCAGCCATGGTCTACAGGGTGCCGTGCAGTTTGGATCGAGCGTGCAAGGCAGTATGGGTATTCCCAGGCTAGGTTTTGATGGAAATAATGGAAAACCAACATTGTTTCAATGTCAGCTTGCTATCTGGATTGTGAGCACTGTGTACTTGGACCTCTGCAGAGACAAAGAGGACAGCTTTGCTCTCTTTAATGATGTTCTTTGCTTTTGTTTATGTAAAAGTTACATGATTTCAAGGAGAGTATGTACTGTATGGACGCCTGAGAAAAGGGTTGCATTAGATTGTCCTTGTGCACTGAGTTAAGGTGGGGACTTGGGCCTCTGCAGAGACAAAGAGGACAGCTTTTCTTTTTTAAATGATGTTCTCCTTGATTTTATTTATAAAAGTTATTTGATTTCAAGGAGAGCTCCATGTTACAGTTATTGCTCGTACTGTAGGTTATACTCAGAAAGAGATGCATAACAAAAACCTCCAGAACTGACTGTATGGACAGCTGAGGCAAGAGTTGTGTGATTGGATTATCCTTGTGCACTGAGTTAAGGTGTGGACTTGGGCCTCTACAGTAGACCTACATCACAGCAGCTTGATCATTTACAGACTGACATCGTTCAGACGTCCTACAGTACATTATAGTCTGAGACCATCCCAAAGAAAGCAGACACTTGAGAACTTCAGAGAAGTCTGCAGCACTCTGAAATATTTGATTGTTTGAAGAGGGGGGAAGGACTAAGCATTAAGGTAAGGTGAAAATTACTTAGAAACACCTAAAACATCTGAGAATTATAAGGAGTACAGTCCCTGGCATAAATTATGGAATCACCAGTCTTGGAGGATGTAGGCTCAGCCTGGCCCATAGGGAGAAGCAGCCAAATAGCCACGACATGACCAATCTTCGAGATTTCGGAGTCAACCATTCATTGGCATGGGCAACACAGAAAACAGGCCTTAAAGTGTAAAATACCGAACTATACCTTTAAGCCCTCAGCTTAAAGGAAAACACCACCTTTTTTTATATTTATGTATTTGCATTATGCCCAAGTATAATTCAAGAAAACGTATATAATTTTTTTTCTTAGTGTGTTCAGTACTTACAGTACAGTATATTGACATTGTTAGCATAGATAAGCAATTACTGGAAGTACATGGTACCATTAGCATCAAGCTAAAAGTGTTCACAAGACATAATTAAATATCAGTTTTGCATTTTGGTGAATTTTAGGGTAATTTTTAAAGTGCTTTGTAAATAAATTTGATGATGTTTTGTTTGGTACCATAGACTTGCATTTGTATGTTAAATAAGCTTACACTGTCAAAGTAGGCATTGCAGACACATAGAGAAAAAATGCTATGTGTTTTGATGTTCTACTAGGGGTTGACTACAGATCTCTCTCTCTCTCTCTCTCTCTCTCTCTCTCTCTCTCTCTCTCTTTCTCTCTCTCTCTCTCACAGACACACACACACTCTTTACTCAACCGTGTGCCACATCCAGGTACAAGGTTTAGATTCATTTCCATCTCCATCTTCCATGGACAATATGGGTATGTTGTCATCCAGTCCAATATCATCATGAGTACCTGTTCTGATCGTGAATAAATAATATAATTCACATAACTATTTTTTTTTATTATTAAATCAGGGGCACAGTTCTTCAAGAAACACAAGTGAATGGTAGCTGTGGTACTACCATAGTTTTCCATAACCAAAGAACTATGCAAACCATGGCAAAAAACCATAGGAGCCCACTCCGCAGTCGTTGTCTAAAATTCTCGTTTTAACAGTTTAGATAACATTATGTCTGAAAGACAGTATGCTATGTTTGAAATAGGGATTAAACTTTGCATCAACTCTAGAAAAAATACCGAGGACATGACCTTGGTGTCCTCAATGGTAGATATGGCCATGGTATTAAATCATTAAAGCCCCCATGTGTATTTTTTCCGGTTGTCAATTATCAAAAAATGTTTTTTTTTCATTTACAAGTATTAGCTCATTAATTAGTAATTACATCCATAAAAAAAATCCAAGTGTTCTGGTAGGCTTTGTATTTTCAATTTAAATATAGGCCACATACGTGCAGGTGTAGCCTCCATTAGGTATGTGCCGCCATCTTTAGTACAGCTCGTGAGGAGGGACAAAAGTATTACGCCTGCACATAGAGAAAATAGAGAAAATATTCTCTATCGTTTATAGTGACTTCAGTGTGGCTAAAGACTAAAGAGGAAACTTTATGAGGGGAAAGAACTTCCAAGGAGACGCCAATTTGCATGCCTTATTCTCCACAGGTAATTCAAACAAACTAAAGTAAATGTTTTTCACGTTATATTCCCAAGCCTAGCCAGAGCTAGCCTAGATGTGCTATCCCCACATCTAAACGACTTTTGGGTCTAGGGACTTTCAATAGGGAGAAGGCGAATCAAAAAGTTGTCATTCAAATCTCTCTGCAGCAATTGGTTAGATATAACCAATCAGCGCAACGAGTTGGCTGACGTAGTAGATCCCATAATAAGCCTTGTGAAGAGTCCCTAGACATCCCCGGCAGAGAATTGCAGAGAATTGTTGCCGATAGGGGCGTATAGCACGGCTAGGCTAAGACAGAGCATCTGCTCACGACAGTCCCCCTAGTTATTCCACAGTTTTGACCACCTAACAGAGTGCTATCCCTTACACAGTGATTGCATATGTTTATGCAGATGAGACGGCATTTCTGCACATTGAAAACGGAAAGTGTAGAATGGATGTTGTCATTGCTTAGCATTTCAAAGCAAGCAAAATCAGGTGCTAAGGATGGACTTTTCAAAGTTGTGTCATGCTTTATGTCGAGTATGAAAATACAATACAAACTTTACTGTCTCATATGCCTAGGCTACTTGATTACAGTTACAGTACAGTAAGCGAGTTGGAAACTGTGCAGGTGGCCCTCCGATTAACATGGAAAAAAGCTAGAATTTCACACATTTCATGTTCAAGTTTAACGGTTCAACAGACACATGGCAAATAAAATGTTTGCAAGGCAAAAATAATTGCAATGTGCTGCTGTATATTTCCTGTGATCTGATATTTTCACATTTTTATTTTCACATGCAGAAGAGCCCGGTACAAAAACATCACTTAAACAGAAGCTTCTAGAGCACCTCAAAGATAAGTTTTCTGTTGTCCATCAAGAGTCTGGAGTTTGCACTGTGCAAGACATCTATACTGAGCTTCACATTGTTGAGGGCTGCACAGGAGGAGTCAGCTGTGAACATGAAGTGGGAGCAATCGACATGAGACAAATTGGGACTACACCGAGCTCTGAAGACAAACTAGTCACACTGCAGAACATATTCACATTCAAATCATCCAAAAAAGTTTTGACTTTGGGAATTGCTGGTGTGGGGAAAAGTGTTGCAGTGCAGAAGTTTGTCATGGACTGGGCTGAGGGAAAACACAATCAAGACATAGACTTTGTTTTTGTTTTTTTATTCCGAGAGCTGAATTTGAGGAAAAGAGAATGTCACAGCCTTTTTGAATTTTTCTTGTTATTTTACCCAAATCTCAAAGATTTGGAAAAATTCCATGAGTTTAGTGAACGCAAGATTCTGTTTATTTTTGATGGTTTAGATGAAAGCAGATTTCATCTTGACTTTAAAAAAAGTATCTCCAAGAGTGAAGAAAAATCATCAGTGGAAATGCTCGTAACAAGCATCATTAACAGGACACTTCTACCCTCTGCACTCATCTGGGTTACATCCAGACCAGCAGCAGGCAGTCTGATACCACAAGAATGCTTTGACTTGGTGACAGAGGTGCGAGGATTCAATGACGACCAGAAAATTAAGTTCTTTCAGAAGAACATAAAAAATCCAGAAAAAGCCAACATAGTAATTGATCATATTCAGAAGAACAAAAGTCTCCATATCTTGTGTCACATACCAGTATTCTGCCGCATCATAGTAAGTGTACAAGATGAAATGTTGAGAGGTGCAAGGAAGGAAAAACCAATAAAAACTCTGACTGAGATGTATGCACTGTATAGTGTGTCTCAAATCACAAGAATGATTGACAAATATCCAGTCAAAAATATGACTGCAACACAAAAAGGGCGTCTCCTTATTAAGTTTGGAAAACTGGCATTCAGGCATCTGGAGGAAGGCACACTGATATTCTATGAGCAGGACTTGAAAGAATGTCAAATTGAAGTTAGTGTAGGAGCACTTCAGGCTGGAGTATGTACACAGATCTTCAACATGGAGAGTGCTGTTTGTGGAATTAAAGTATTTAGCTTTGTGCACCTTAGTGTGCAGGAATTCTTGGCTGCTCTTTATGTTCTTCATACAAATGCAACTCACTGGACCAATGGACCCCTAGTGAAGCCGTTTAAGGAAAAGATCAGCTGGCTGTTCGGCTCATCCAGTTTTGACTTTTACAGATCTAATATTGAAAAATCCTTGCAAAGTGAGAACGGAGAGTTGGATCTTTTTCTTCGCTTCCTCCTGGGCCTGGCTCCGATGTTGGATCCTAAAGTCTGTTCTCCCCTGAATGTGATTTTGCCACGTTTACAGGTCAGAGAAGAGTGCATCAGGAAAACCATCGAATATATCAAGGATAAAATCAAGGAAAACCTCTCATCTGAACGGGTCATCAACCTTTTTCACTGTTTGAATGAGATTGGGGACAACTCACTTGCTAATGAGATTGACAGGTAACATTCCATTAACTGATATAACATTGGAAAAAAATGGAAAATGTCACCATCATAGTTATGCACTATATGTGATATATTCAAAGTGCCCATTACTGAAATACTTCAAATGTGTTCAGTTATTGGGAGGGACTTTTGTTAAACTTTGGACTTATTCCGTAAATTATTCCATTAACTCTGGGCTTATGAAAAAAAGCTGTTTGTTAGTCTTGTAATCGGCAATATCAAACACTCCGTCATCTCCCTGATCAGTCCTCCCATCAGTCCAATCAACTATAATGTAGTGCACCTATGTAGTCAAAATGGACCATTCCTGCTTACTGTATAAAATTCCATGCTTGTTTTTGATAAACCAAGGTTGAATACCTTCTGTTTTAACTATAGAGTACTGTTCAGTTAGAAAGAAGCAAAGGCAAAGTCATGTTGTTGTTTATTTGTCTTTGACACTTTGAAATCTCAGATTATTTGAATATTGGATCTAATTTGTTTCCCAGCTACATTTCCTCTTCTTCAAATGAGGAGAATATCCTGACTCCTGCCCAGTGTTCAGCACTTTGTTATTTGTTGCTGATGTCTTCAGAAGACTTGGATGAATTTGATCTAAAGAAATACCTGAGGTCAGAGGAAGGGCTGCGTAGACTGCTTCCTGTAGTAAAAGTCTCAAGGAGAGTTTGGTGGGTGAAGTACTGCCAGATTTTATTTACTTTATTTACTTTTTATTTACTTTAACCATCTAAGAAAATGTATACTGGCTCAGAGCAGTTTATATGAAACAGCATAATCATACAGTAATTCAATTATGTATGCAAGCTAGAGACATCAGGGATATTTTCATCTTCCACAGGTTAAATAGCTGCAACCTCTCAAAACAAAGCTGTCAGCTGTTAGCAGATGTGCTTCAAAGGACACCTCAGAAACATCTGAGGGAGCTGGACATGAGTGGCAATAACCTGCAGGATAGAGGAGTGGAGCTGCTCTGTGTGGGACTAAGAGATCCACAGTGCAAGCTGGAGAAACTGAGGTCAGTATCACCAACCTGTGTGATCTGTTTTAACAGAATTCCTCATCATTCACAAATGTCAATGACTCTCAAATGCAATGTTTCTCATCCATGCAAGTGAATTCCCACACTCAGCGGAGTAGACGTGTGTCACACAGCATTCACCTGTAGCCCTGTATTTTGACATTGCTGAGTGCTGTCATTGGGTGGCAGCATGGTTGGTACGGCATAGAGCAGATTAAATAGTGAAATGGCAGCCAATGCTAACTGGTGAGGGCAAGGAAACTCTGATTCAGTTTAGCTTTCCTGTGCCACCATTAGTTAGCGTTAGCTACCAGTTCACAAATTGTGTCAAATCTCTCGTTCTCACATCTACTAACACCTCTGGGCTAGTAGTTGATTCGTCCTGAACAATCCCTTATTAATCCATAGCTATGGATTTTCTGTTGTCACCGTGCTGGATAATATGTATTTTTATAAAGTTATATGATAACAAAATCAGCAGTCATTTTCACCACCTGAGCGCAAGTTTGATGGTAAGATTTGGTGTAAGACATGTAGTAAACCTTACATTGAAACGAACTAGTTTGAAACTAGAGATGAGTTCTATTCCAGTTGTACCATCACTAGATACAGTAAGTTTGACCGTAGTTAGTAACTACTAAATCAAAGTTAGTAGCCACTAAATCAAATTATTGTCGCAAATAATGAAATTGTCTCTATTGACAACCAAGCAATATCACTGTTTGATGATATGGGAAGCAAGTGACAGAACTCTGCATGTTCTTGGTGTATACATACTGAAACATAACCTCCTTTGCTGTTGAATATTTGTTGTAAAATTAGCAAATTAAAATTTCATTTTAAATTGAAGACGTTATTTTGTTGAATAAGGGTTCAGGTAATATGTATGCAGCTCTTCTCAGTTTAATGTCAAATTAAATGTAGGCTACTAAAATTTAGTAGCTCCTAAACTACAACGTAAGGCCCTTACGTTAGAACGACGCCAAGATTGAACTTCCGCTCAGCTGGTGCGACTCAGTGAAGAACTTATTGTGCTTCTGCTGTGTTTCTTAAATAGGCTGAGTAGCTGCAACCTCTCCAAAAGAAGCTGTAAACATCTGATGCAAGAGACACCTTCTCATCTGAGAGAACTGGACATGAGTGGCAATGACCTGCAGGATAAAGGAGTGGAGATGCTCTGTGTGGGACTAAGAGATCCACAATGCAAATTGGAGACACTCAGGTCAGGAGGAATATGACATTTCCAACCTGTGTAATCTGTTTAGCTAGGATTCCTCATATCATTCACAATGTCTATGCCTTACAACTGCAAAGTGTTCCAACTTCATGCAAGTCAGTGTCCCCACACTCAGTATAGTAGACGTGTCACACATCATCAACCTGTAACCCTGTTGTTTGACATTGCTGAGTGCTGTCAGTCAGTAGGTACAGTTTGGCAGCATTTGGTTCAACATGCAGTGGATTAAATAGTGAAACTACAGCCAATGCTAACTGATGAGGG
>JASCQY010010186.1:0-7500 GCA_030264315.1 Sardinella tawilis
GGCATTTCTTTCCCGGTCCCGTTCACTTCCCCCCCCCCCCCCCCCATCTGTCTCATTGTATTGTAATGTTGCAAAGCCCACTAGTTCCAGGTGGTGAGAATGCAAGAAGTCTCTCAGTGAGCCTAGTTCCATGTGTACATGAAGGGGGCATACTGTATGTTTGGGCTCACTGTGCTGGCATGCACTGTCACCACGACAACCTGGCACCCCCCCCTCTCACCCAAGGCAGCTAGCAGCTAGCCCACACGCTTCTGAGACTAGAACTACTCTAGACTAGCACTGGCACAGGGGCAGAGACCACACTGAAGCCTTGAGTCCCCACCATACTGTTGAGCTGTTCCATGCTTAGTCAACCACACGTACGCACACACACACACACACACACACACAGTGCCACATGCCTCATGTGAGAGTGGAAATGTTGGCCACCAGGTGTCACTAGTAGACAAGGAGGTGAGGATTTGAAAGTTTTCCTCAAGCCACAAACCTGATGTGTCTTCAAAACAGGTCCTTTTTAACTGGACAGGACCTGAGAGTGATTGCTCCCTCTCACACCTACTGTACTGTATCGCAGCAGGACTGTTTCCAAATGACGCCGGGGCTGGACCAAAGTGTTTGGTATGAACGCATCCTAAGTTCCTCACAAGGTAACAAGGCAATGCTATTGCTATGCTGTGGTAATGTAGGCAATGCTATATAAAGACTATATACATTGAGCAGTTCAGTGCCATTGATCATCCATGTACATCATGAATTGAAGCAGCTGTTTCGAGTCGCAGATTGAGACATTTGTTTCGACATTGTTCTTGTGTCTGCTGTTCCAGTGTGACGCTGACCTGAAGAAACCAACCCTTTGGACGAGTGCTTGATCCACCCCTAGAGAAGAATGAGTGTCTCTCTCTCTTTCTCTCTCTCTCTGCAGCGCTGCTGCGGCCAGTTCAGCCCACACAGCTGGAGTGTCTGAGTTTACCCCTCGCTCTTGTAAACGCTTGGATCTACTTCTCACACAAGAGAGAGAGACAGCACACAATATACGATATGGGGTTAGTCGGGTTCTCACACAAGAGAGAGAGACGGCACACAATATACGATATGGGGTTAGTCGGGTTCTGCTTTGCTGTGTGCAGTAATGCAACATTAGCGCTATGGTAACGTTAGCGCTCCGGTGTCTATTGGAAAACAAACAGCAAAGCTACCAGCTTCCAGGACCACCCAAGTGGTCCTCAGGTGTGTGGGTGCAGAGGAAGGACAGGGTTCTCTGTGTGTATGTTTGATGGGAGATAGCGTCACATATGTGTGTGTGTGTGTGTGTAGGTGTGTGTGTGTGTGTGTGTGTGTGTGATCAGCCTCTTGGTACGGATGGATAGACAGACTCCTTGCTCTCTGCATCACTCCTTCAGGGCCTCCAGACTCTCCGATTCCTCAGGCCTTCCAGGATGGCTTCCATCCAGGAGACACCTCAGCCTCCACCCCTGTCTCCATCTCCACCTCCACTCCCACTCCAGGAGACACCTCAGCTCTGCAACCTACCCCAGCCTCCACCCCCTCTCCCACTCCCACCACCACCACCCCTCTCACTCCTGCCCTGCTACGTTCACAAGCAGCTCTTCCCTCAGCCTCGGCCTCTTCAAAAAACCCTGCTCAGGGCAGCATGGATGTCTGCATGTGACCTCCTGACCTCGCCGACACCAGCAGCTTTAGAGAGAGGACTACCTCCAGGGCAGAGCCACGTTCTTTTACTACCTCTGAGCCTCAGCAGGTGGGGCTGGACTACCACTGATGCAGGGAGGGGCGCCGTCATCCAAGCCTCAGCCAGTGATGTACAGTGACAATGTGCATGAGTTCCAGAGCATGTGAAGACTGCCTGCACAGAGGGCCATTATTTAAAGCATTAGTCAGCATTCCCAAAGGAAGTGGTTTAGTGTTGAGTGTGGAGTGACTAACGTGACCAGCATTTCCATAAAGCACTGTGCATGCCTATCACTAATGTAGAACTCTTTGTTACCCTAAATATAAAGTATTAATCATTAATATAATCTCTCTGTTTAAGGTGAAATTGTATAGGAAACATGGGTAGTAATATCATCTCTACATTAGTCTGCACATACAACAGCCAGTCATTCTGAGTGCATAGATGATTGAATCATAAAAAAAGACAAATATTTATCACAACTGGTCACGTTTTAACTCTGACATACTACAACTGTGAACATCACTCTAAGTTAACCGCAGTATGGTGTTGTGAACAACTGTTAAATAGCACTACAGTGTCTGTATTAACCACAATAGGCTTTCATGACTGAATGTAGGACACTGTCAGATTTGTTGAAATTTGGGCCATTTCCTTTAGTTCCAGCGGCCAGGGACTACTTTATGCCGTGGATGTGGAGGGATCTGGAGTCATCTCAGATATCATTCATTCATTCATTTGTTCATCTATTTATTTATTTTTTCTCCTCATCTCCAACTTGTATGGTTTTTTACTGTTGAGTCGATGCACTACTGCTTTACAGTGCCTCTCTAGTCAGATTAGACTGTTGGCCCACCTCCCTCCCCACCAGCTCACACTCATGGAACATCATTCCCTGTGAATCATATCCTTGAGGACACAACATGAACTGTCCTCTAGGTCACTTGCAGAGCCGTGTTTGTCCAGGATTGCGACAAACTGGAATGGTTTGGAATGCAAACAATGGGCATCTCTCAAAGTCTCCTCATCAAAGCACTAATCAAACAAATGTGGTATGCGGTGTCTGTGTGTGGGGGTGGGCATGGTTGCTCATTGACATCATACCACTTCCTCCACATCAGTAAGCTTTGGGGGGGGAGAGGTGGCACACAAGAAATCCCCGAAATGTAAAAAAAAAAAAAAACAAAACATGTAGGTTTTCTCAGAATTACATTTTTAGGTCTCCAGTAACTGATCAGAGATAAACAGTATTCTGTCCCACTTAGGGCCAGTCTGCTGTCATCAGTTCTACAGTACGCCTCCAGTTTTCTTTCTTTCCCTCATTCTCTTTCACTCCATACCCAAATCCCTCCATCTCTCTCCCTCCCTCCAGCTGCAAGTGTTCCCTCTGTAGGACACTGGCAGCAGCCTGCGATCTGGCTCTGTCTCCTTGGGCCAGTTAACAAGCTCAGCAGCACAACATCTGGAATCATCTCTCTGTTCACAGAGGTACCAGAGTCACAAGAAACTCTTCTTGTGCGTTTGAACTGACATTATGTGACAGACCAAGAGATTCAGCGGCCGCTGACTGGTAAACAGGAACAGCGGCAGACGGCACTGGTTTTCTGTGGAAGTGTGATGAAGTGTTGGCTACGTGTTAGAGATAGGTTAAGGTGCAAACACAGCTGCGGTTAGTTGGAACCAGAACACAGCTAATGTGTGATGACTTTACAAACTTATACACATGTGCAAAGACACAATTACACACACGCACATACACACACACACACATGCACACACACTCACAAGCTCATCTACTTGCTTCACCCTGTCATTTCTCGAGCCAGAGTCAAAGTCACACTTCACCCCTGTGTCAGTGCCCTGTGTGAGCCCTCCTGGCCTGGTACCTCTGCACAAAGCACTATTTGCATGGCAACCAGGAAAATACAAGTCTTCCAACCTGGAATTGACCAATGAGCCAAGAGCTCAGACTTCCTATGAACCCACACATAGTGCACAGACATACACACAAATGTATTAGTACACACACACACAGTGTATAGACACACATAGTGTACAGACAAACACACATACAGTACGCAGTAGTGCACACAAACACACACATTGTGTACAGACACACATACAGTATGCATTAATGCACACACACAGACACACACACAAATGTATAACAAACCTGTGTGCACACATGAGCACACAAATGCACACACACACACACACATATGAATGTATACATACTTCTGTGAACACATGCACACAAATGCATGTTCATATATGTGTGTGTGGGTGCACAAGCAATTCCAACACAAACTTAAACACATATTTGTCTCTCTTGTGCATGGACTGCAGACCAGCAGAGGGAAAGACGGAGCAGGATTCATGGAACCATTTCTTTCTTTTCTTTTTTTTTCTTTTGTTTCCAAGCCTGTTGTCACTCCAGCATCAGTCTGCTGGGAGCCGCTAGACGCCGTCTCCGCATGCAGCCAGAGGCCCTGGCCAGCTGCACACTTGCACAAGCGCCTTTTCTCTCTTGCACCACGGCTCCCAGGGGTCACAAACGCTGACCTGCACGTGCTGACAGGTGTTTCGGTGCTTGAGGTGTTTAAGGCTTGAGACAAACACACACATACACACACACACATACAGACCACAGTGCTCTCTCTCTGTCACGCACATATACTCACATAGACACACACACACACACACACACACACCACATAGACATGAGCAACCACACGCCACACAGCTGTGCTCACAGCTGACATTAACTATGTGAGCTGAAAGAAAGTGGGACAACAGATTCTTTTAGGTCATTAGAAACATTTGCTCTAGTGCAACAGAATCAGATCCAGTGTTCACCTATAACTGTAGATGTACTCTCTTAAGGCTGTTTGTAATATTCATTCTCCATTGGGTTTAGCCTCTTAACTTCTGTTTAACTCCCCACAACTGTTATCTAACCATTTGTTACTTGTCCCAGAGCCAAACACACACACACACACACTACACTGTATTTTCCAGGGGTCTCCCTGACAACCCCTGCCTAAACATTACGTGTAGCCTACATGAGCAGGAAGTTACATCACCAGCAATTTCTCCAATGACATTTAATGTAGCTCTTCTTCTTGCTCTCGCTCTCTCTCTCTCTCTCTCTCACTCATACACACACACACACACACACCAATAGGGTTTACATCAGTGGTAAAGCAGTGGAAAACTGACAAAGAAGGACTTCCCCTCTGTGCCGGGATGTGCACAGATCTGCAGCTGCATAGCAAAGCATGCTCTATTAGCGCATACAAAGGCTTCACCAGCACACCCATAATCACCCCTACTATGGCATAATGATAATGATGAGGAGATAAGCATGGGCGCAGAGCAAGACAGCCCCCTAGTGGGCCATCTGGGCAAAAGCAGAACAAATGCATGCTGCTGTCCCAGTTTGGGCCTCACACTGCTGAGGCGAACTGAAGGCAGTTGTGGGGAAGTGCGAGGGCTGTTTACTGTAAAGTCATGCGGCCGGGCGGGCGGTTCTCAGGTCGCTTGCGTCGGGGGAACGTGATGACAGTCGCCCGCCATGCGGCCGCTACTGCTGCTGACAGCGGCGCTGGCGGTTAGGCTAGCCTAGGGCCTTCTGAGGACTCCGAGCTCCAACAGTTGACTCATGTGACTGCTATCAGTCACCCACATCAATAGAAAAGGGAGAAAAACACACAAACACACACTCCCTCTCACACATATAGACACACACAATACACATACATTCATGCATTCTCTCTCTCTCTCTCTCTCTCTCTCTCTCTCTGACACACACACACACACACATTTACATGCACTGACACATTACCCACACTGTTTTCAAAGTGAGCTTAAAAACAGCTTTAGGGAAATGAGGGTGAATTCCCCTGTGCTGTGCCCTATTGCAGCACACACTTCAGTGCAGGGCTGTGCGGCCCTGATGCAGACACACACACACACACACACACACACACACACACACACACGCGCGCACACACACGCGCGCACACACATGTGGGCTTGCCAGATGTCATTCTGATGGAATAGTGGCGTGTTGGAAGAGCACTGGCCATTAAGGAGAGCTAAATCATGAAGTCTATTGTATAGAATGACCACATTGTATCAGCATGTGTTAACAGCATTGTGTGTGGAGACACACACACACACACACACGCACACACATACAGACGATTTGACAACCATGTAAAATGACTCCAAGGAGTGTGCATCATTAACTACTGTGACTGCTGAATGGATGGGGAGCATCACTGTGGTTAGTGGCGACAGCTGGTAATGCACTTTGCCGTGGCTGGGACCCCCTCTCCGTCCCTCCCTCTCTCCTTCCCTCTCCCCCTTTCAGTCTCTTTTTCCTCCTCATCTTCTCTTTCTCTTTTCCATTCTTCCCTCTCTTTCTCTCTCTCTCTTTCTTTCCCTTATACAGTCTGCAGTATCCCACACTTCTCCTGCAGAAGCCATTAAAGCCCCCTGTGAACACACACTGAATGCAGCTGGAGATTGAGAGGGGAAGCACATGTGACAGAGTGCGCATGTAGCTGTAAGGACTAGACGGTGTCCGCGTCCGTCCCTATTCACACAGATCCCAGATCTGTGAAGCTAGGGGCACTTACAGTACAGTAGCTGCCCTTTGGCCAATCGTCATTCATCATTACTGTACGTGAGCAAAGCATGCTGGGATAGGTGTGTCACAGCCATGCGTACCAGACGCTAATATGAGACAATATGGGTCAATCAGAGTGCTACAAAGAACAGGAACACCAACACCAGCACACCACCATGGTCAACCACATCTAGCACATTCACCAGTGTTCAGCATCAGCTGCAGTGATCTAAGGACATCTCTCCATCCATCCATCCTTCCATCCATCCATCCGTCCATCCATCCATCCACTCATCCATCACATGAGCTCCATCGGTAACGTGAGGCCACTCCTGTGGAGAAGTTCCATGTGAGTGTGAAAGTCTGTGGAAAAATCGCTCTCCAGTGCCAGTGGAAAAGGCAACCTCACCCCGCGCTAGCCTCACGTTAACCCACACGCGCTAACCCACAGGGGAGAGGAGTAGTACTACGCAAATAACCCACAGGCTAACCCCCTCGCTCAAGGCAAAACAGAGGAAAAGAAAAACCAAACGGAGAAAACAGAAATCCACACACAATTAGACAAAAAGATACACACACACACACACACACACACACACGCACACACACACACACACAGGCAGAAGTCGCTGAAAGAATTATGGGGGGGAGAATCTTGTATGGCTACAGTATGTGAAGCCCAAAGGGAGTGAGACTTCTGGTGAAGCCATTGTGTCCACAGGCTTGCCCCCTTTCCCTGCACAGGTAGCCCTGGAGCAGTGAGCCCTGGAGCTCCAGTGTGGCTCCAGCTCCAACTCCTGCCCCAGCCCCAGCTTTGAGCTCCAAGCAGGGGGGAGGAAACATAAATCTCCCCACTGGGGAGCTCGGCTAGCTGAGCTCCAGGACCGACAGAGTGGAAAAAATGCCGGGGAAAGAGGGGGGGAGAGAGAGAGAGAGGGAAAAAAAGAGAAGGGGGAAAAAGGAAGAGAAAGAGGAGAAGTCAGCAGAGAAAAAGTCCAGCGGGCTTGTTTCTTCCTCCCCGAGTCGGCGCACCGGCCGAGAAGAAAGGAGCGTAAAGTTGGCCGCGTGCCGGCGACTTACCTGCAATTCTGTCCCCCTCCATAATCCCGATCACACCCTCCACAGCCACATGCAGCCTCTGACTCCAACTCCTCACTGGATCTTTTTTTTTTGGACT